>CAVNYN010268571.1:0-19117 GCA_963692815.1 Nyctanthes arbor-tristis | reverse complement strand
TTATTTGTTTCTTTAAATTATCAAGCATTTTTTTGGCTAATTATTCTATTCCGTACAACGCACGGATATACAACTAGTATTAATAAGACGAGTTAAGTCTGCGGTACTTTTTTTGCACAGTTTTGCAGCCAATTTTGTTAGTAGAGTCTTTTTCGATATTTTGTTTCCTATTACGGTAACTCATGTGGTATTTTGAATATTTTTTTATTCACACCCCTCTTATCCATTTCTCTAAATCAAATGGTAGAGCATGATAATGGATGACATTTAACATTCAATTTTATGAAACGAGATTCACCATTCAATTTAGTAACTATGTCTAACCAATGGATAAGTGTCAATGTGCATGAAATTTGTAATTTACAATTAATAGAAACTAGATTTTCACACGTGCGTTGAACGAGTAATACCAAAACAAATTATATGTAATGGTTAATACGTACTATTGAATAATGTATAATTATAAGCACTTATCAACTGTAATATCTTGTTACCTTGTCGTGAATTAATACTTATTACATTAAACTGGATATGAAAATGTAATTTCGTCATCTCAGTAAATAAATTATTTTATTTTACTTAGTAATTATATTATAATAGCCATTTTATAAACTTTAAAATGTTAATTGTAAATTATTTATCAAAAACTATTATATTTATTTATTGAGTGAATATATTACAATATTCTGAAATATGTAAATAAAGTCTACATGATGAGAACAAAAGATTGTTAAATGATTACAAAATAATTAATCTAATAACCACTTGGTATAAATAAATTAGTCCAATATTTTAAGGAAAGTGTTCAAAATAAGTGGTTATGATAAAATAATGAATGCATTTATTTAAAATTAATTAATTATATTTGAAAAACGATAAGATTATCGATAATCCGCAAGAATATGCTAATTTATCTGATAAAAATCTATTTAATAGAATAGTAAACTAATAAGATGCAAGTCGAGTAGACCACAAAAATAATTAAAAATGATTAAAAAAGTAAACTATTATACAAATAACACTCCTATTTACTTGATTTTGTTTCAGAATCCAAATACTTTTAATGGATATTTTAGATCGGAAGAGCGTCGTGTAAGATTTTGAATATAATCAAATATATATGTATGAAGTTACCTATTAAATATAAATATATAGAAACTGATTGATATTTAGAATCGAGGTAATCCATTTTATTTCATATATGTAACGTACGTAATCCATATTTTTTGAAGATTTTTCTTTAAAAATTGAATCTGAGCTACTTAACATATAATGTTACGTTTTGATGAATTAAAATATTTAGTAAAATAACTAAAGGGAAAATAAAAGAATTATAAAATATGACATCAATTCAACAATTCTATTATTATATCCTAAATCAAGAGTAGTGAAGCCTTCTATTTCCCGCCTATTTTTTAACTTACATCAGCATGACATCATCTGTACCAATTTTGGTCCTTTTAGCCAATTTTATCCTATTTCATACTTAGCCAAAATAGGAACGCGTTTTTATCCATTATTAGCCTTAAATTGAGTCTATCTATGGATATTAAATAAATTTCCTACTTATTAAGGAAATTGCTTATTTTAGTTTTTCTCCATCATGTTTTCCCTTATTATAAAATTTATTTATGTTAATAATAATATGGTATTGGAAGAAAAAAATCTCAATTTTTGTGTGAACACGTATGTCCCCTTATTACCTCTAATTTCTTACGTTGACATGTAGTTACCATCTACGGCATGGAAAAGGTTTAAAAACCAATTTTGCTTTCAAAATTTTTAATTGATTGTAGATTTTAATTAATTATGATCTTTTCAAAAAGAATACGTGTTTTTATCCTCTATTATCCTTAAATTGAGCCCAAATGAATACTTAACTAAATTTTAATTGATTATTATGGTTTTGCTTCCCTTATTTAGGAATTTATATATATTAATGATAATATGGTATTGGAAGAAACAAATCTCAATTTTTGTATGAACATATCTGGCTTCTTCGACCCATGATTTCCACTAATTCTCTATGTTGATATGTAGTTACCATATATAGCACGGGAATAAGAAAAGGATGTCATCCATTAAAGCAATTGATGTACATTTAAGTTGTAAACGTTCACAAACTTTTTTTTTAAGTAAAAATATTTTTGTAATAATGAGTCGTTGAGATATTTGTAGTCCAAGTAGATCATATCAAATATGTGGACGTGATTGGTTTGACCATATTGTTTGGAACTGAGTTTCAAATGTACCTGGAAAATATCCAGGGTGAACCGTAAGGGTACACCCCATGTAGACTTTCTAGATATTCTATAAATTTAGATCCACTAGAGGTCACATGTTAAACTCGTAACAAGAAGTTTGCAAGTTTATTTGCTCAATTGACTGATTATGAGCAAAAGTTTCAGATATTGAAATAAAGACATATAAATCTTGTCATTGAATTTTATCTCAAACGTCATTAATTATTCATATATTGTGTAATGAATCGTAAAAATAAATATATATATATATATATACGCTGATAAGTGTGTATTTACACACCTATTTAAGCCCTTAAATGAACAAATTATTAATTACTTGAGCGGATTTCTACTCACAATTGTTTGAATTTCGTCTTTGGAGGTCAAAATCACCAATTAGAAGGAAAGAAAGCAAAAGAAGAGCAAAAAGACTAATTCTAAAAAGGAATTTGAAGTATGAAGACTTGTTTGTAGACTTTGAAAACTTAAAAGACCACATTTGGAGTCATTTTGAAGCTTAAGGACCATTTAGAATAGCTTTTGAAATTTCTAAACTCAATTCCGATCTAAAGAATTGAGTGAAAAAGACTAAAGGTGAAGGAAAAGGTGAAGCTGGAGACTAAAATGAACGAATTTGAAAGTAGGCCACCTGCGGCCTACCTGCGGCCACCCACGGCCTTCTTATTTTTTCTGCTGCCTACGGGTCGGTTGTGGAATGCATTCCACGGCCGACCGCGGGCTACTTGGAAACACCCGAATTCGATTTTTTTGAGTACCTTTTGTGCAATTATGGAGAATTTGGTGTCTTATAACCCAAAAAAATGTTCTCTTAGAAAAAAAAGAGGAAGACTCATTCTTCATCCATCTATGGTTGCTCTTCGAGTTGTCCTTGGAGGCAAAAAGTTAGGGCAAAGTTAAAGAGAAAAGGAAGAAAAAGAAAAACTTTGGGAAGAATTACAAGCTTGTGCTTTCAAGAGTTAAGAATCCATCTAAGGGAAGGATTACATTCTTATACTTGTATTTCCTCTTTGTTTTTCTCATTTGCAATGTATTTCATTAACTCTCTACTTTGTCCCCTTTTTGTAATGAGCTAAACATCTTGTTGTTGGGATTTTTGGTGTAGCTTAACCAAGTTTAATTAATATCAAGGCATGTTTTTCTTGTTTTGTTGTTTGTTCTTATGTGTGGTTGTTATGGCCTTTAATGCCCTTCATTTACTTGGCCAATAAATGATGTGTTGAGTGATTTGTATAGCCTTCGAAAGAGGAATATACATATTAGACCAAGTAAAAATCACCCTAGGTTTTTAAAGGAGATAGAAATATACTCCGATTCCTGGGTGACTCATTGAGGTATTTTCACAAACAGTTAATGCAATTAGTTGGATTTCAATTGACAGATCGGAAGATATAGTAGGTTGATCCAATTAATTAGAGCTAATTTGACACTCGAGGGAGGTAATTAGCTAGAATAGGAAAATCGGGTCTAACATTATGAATAAGTAACTTGCTTGTTGGCTTGTTGGTTTGTTAATTAAGTAAGGTTAAGTGAAACCAAGAATCCCAACCACCACATCTTTGTATTCATACAAGTCCACTTGTATCCATTTCATTTAAGTTCCTTTCTTCTATGTGCTTACTTTCATATTTTCAAGCCAACAGTCCATGTTAATTGTGTGTGTTTATTCTGTTAACTTAACTAATTTAACTAGAGTAATATCAAATAGCAACTCCTCGTGGGATCGACAACCAGACTCTTTGCTCATTGTATTACTTGATACGACCCGTGTACTTGTGGTATTATACACATCTTTAAGTTCGTAACAAGTTTTTGGCGCCGTTGCCGAGGAGTGTAATATACAACTTACCATTCTAGTTAACATTAGACTAGATACTACTTATTCTTTTGCTTTTTTGTTTCAAACTTAGGCTAACTTGTCTTTAAATTTTTGTAGGTCTTCAACAGTTTATGCGTCGCTCTAGAAGTCTTGATCTAGTTGCATTTGACCCCGATATTGAAGCAACTTTCCGAAGAAGACTAAGAGAGCAACAAGAAGCTAGAAGGAGACAAAATTTCGAAATGGAGACGACGGAGATCCTATCAATCCTATCATTCCACTGGTGGTTAATCCACCCGGAGTCATTCCAAGGCATGGAGCTCTACCAGGCTTTAATATGGAAGCTCCTAGAGCTCATCAACAACCAACGGTACAACCGGTTGTCAATGAAGAGGATATGCTCTTTGGGGACTTCATGAATCCCCCGGTGGTTGAAAGTCGAGCAAGTATTATTTATCCCTCATATGACCACCCAAAGTTCTAACTTCGTCCGGATGTCATCAATTTATTCTCCAATACTATCTCATTCTATGGGAGAACTGATGAAAATCCATATTCTCATATAGCCGGATTTATGGAAATGTGTGGAAATTTCAAATATGAAGGGGTAAATGAGGAAGCAATTCAAATGAGGCTAGTTGTATATACATTAAAGGATAAAGCAAGAGAATGCCTAGATACTCTACCCCGGGAAGCATCACTAATTGGGAGGAATTCGTTCAAAAATTCACTACAAATTAGTTTCCACCCGTTAAAGTTGCTAGACTCAAGCATGAGATTACTACTTTCCAACAACACGAGTCCGAAGCTTTTCATGAGGCATGCGAGAGATTCAAGGATATGGTACGAAAATGTCCAAATCATGGAATTTCTTTGGGAGCACAAGTTTATTATTTCTATGCCGGGTTGACTCCTTCATGTCGAGATCGGAAGAGCGTCGTGTTCCAATGGGTCAATCAAGACAAAAAGCATCCGAGAGGCATATGATTTGTTTGAAATCATGAGGTGGCCGGATAGGGGTTCTCAAAGGAATGGGAATGGAATTCATGAGGTGGATGCATATTCACTAGTTTTAGCCAAGATTAATGCATTGGCAAAGAAGGTTGAGGGACTTCTACATCCACATCTCATCCCATCAATGTCATACAAGCTCTCTCCACCTATTTGTGAAATTTGTGGAGCAAATCATCAAAGTTTATCTTGTCCATTGGTTCATCAAGGGTCTTCATCATCGGAGCAAGTGGCTTATGCACAAAACTTTCAACGTCAAGGGTATAATCCGTACTCTCAAATATACAATCCCGGATTTAGGAACTATCATAATCTCTCTTATGGAAATAATCACAATGTGCTCAATCCGAGACCACAAGAGAAGAAAAAGGGTTGGGAAGAAACTCTTGCTAAGTTAGCAAATCAACAATTGAAATATCAAGAGCGCAATGATGTGGCTTTGAAGAACTTGGAAAACCAAGTAGGCCAACTAGCCAAACTTCTTTCGGAGAGACAACAAGGAGCTTTACCAAGTAATACGGAGACAAATCCAAGGGAAAATGTGCAAGCAATCACAATAAGGAGTGGGACGAAACTACCCGATATTTCATTGAAATGCCCATCAGCTCAGTCTAAGAAGGCAACCATGAACAATGACAAATCTACTCAAGAGCCCAAAGTAATAGAAGAAGGGGCTAAAGAAAGTGAACCCGGACCTTCATCTCCAAAAGTTCCAAATCCGGTAAAGACTTATGTACCTCCTATCCCATTTGCTCAAAGGCTACAAAAGCAAAAACTTGATGCTCAATTCAGTAAATTCTTGGAGGTGTTTAAAAAGCTACATATCAATATTCCATTTGCCGATGCATTGGCTTAAATGCCAAGTTATGCCAAGTTCATGAAAGATATCTTTTTAAATAAGAGAAAACTTGAGAAGAATGAGATCGTGATGCTAACGGAGGAACATAGTGCCATTTTGCAAAACAAGCTACCTCCAAAAATCAAAGATCGAGAGAGTTTTACTATTCCTTGCACTATTGGTGATCTAAATTTTAGTAAAGCTTTATGTGATCTTGGTGCTAGCATTAATCTAATGCCTTTGTCTATTTTCAAGAGATTAGGCTTAGGAAAAGCCAAGCCGACCACTTTTTCATTGCAATTGGCCGATAGATCCATCAAGTATCCACGGGGTATTATTGAAGATGTGCTTGTCAAAGTGGATAAATTTATTTTCCCGGCCGATTTTATCATTCTTGATATGGAGGACGATCATGATATTCCTATCATTTTGGGGAGGCCTTTTCTAGATACCGAGAGAGCTTTCATTGATGTGCAAGAAGGACAACTAATTTTGAGGGTTCAAGATGAACAAGTCACTTTAATGTGTTAAGGGCTTTCAAATATCCATCCGGGTCCGATTCTTGCTTCCGGGTGGAAACCATTGATCAAGTAGTGGCTAAATCTTTTATTCATGAACTATCTAAGGATCCTCTTGAATCTTGCATTACACATTCATGGGATATTGATGAAGGGGATACCATAGTCGAGCAAATGGTTCATTATTTAGCGGCTATACCCCCATATATCAGCAAAAAGTGATCTCATTTTGGGGAATTGGGAAAGAATTCTTCACCACCACTACCATCACTTCAACAAGCACCAACTCTTGAGCTCAAGCTTCTTCCTTCTCATTTGAGGCATGCTTACTTAGGAGAAGCTTCTACACTTCAGGTTATCATTTCTAATTCTTTAAGCAAGTTAGAAGAGGAGAAGCTACTTCGGGTATTGATAGAGCACAAAAGGGCCATTGGATGGACTATAGCGGATATTCGGGGAATAAGTCCTTCATTATGCATGCACAAGATCCTTATGGAGGATGATTTCAAACCATCAATTGAATGTCAACGCCGCCTTAACTCAAACATGAAATAAGTTGTGAAATCTGAGGTGTTGAAGTTTCCAGATGCGGGGATTATTTATCCTATTTCAGATAGTGCATGGGTTAGTCCAGTCCAAGTTGTACCAAAGAAAGGAGGTGTCACGGTGGTGGAAAATGAAAACAATGAACTTATCCCTACAAGACCGGTGACCGGATGGAAAGTGTGCATTGACTACCGAAAGCTTAATAATGCCACTAGGAAAGATCATTTTCCCCTTCCATTCATCGATCAAATGCTTGAGCGATTGGCTGGTCATTCCTACTATTGTTTTCTAGATGGGTATTCGGGCTACAATCAAATTGCCATAGCCCCGGAGGATCAACAGAAGACAACATTTACTTGCCCATATGGAACTTTTGCATATAAGAAGATGCCTTTTGGTCTTTGCAATGCCCCCGCAACTTTCTAAAGATGCATGATGGCCATTTTCTCCGACATGGTGAAGAAATTTATTGAGGTATTTATGGATGACTTCTCAGTGTTTGGAGACTCTTTCGATAATTGCTTGAGAAATTTGAGCATGGTATTGAAGAGATATGATGAGACAAACTTGGTGCTTAATTGAGAAAAATGTCATTTTATAGTGCAAGAAGGCATCGTTCTTGGCCATAAGATTTCACAAAAAGGGATTGAAGTTGATAAGACTAAACGACGCTCTTCCGATCTCAAATTATTGAAAAGTTACCTCCTCCTACTTCGGTGAAATGTATAAGGAGTTTCTTCGGGGCATGCGGGCTTTTACAGGCGGTTCATAAAGGATTTCTCAAAAATCACGAAGCCACTTTGTTCTTTACTTGAGAAGAATGCTGCATTTGATTTCTCCCAAGAGTGTCTTTTGGCTTTCAACACTTTTAAGGAGAAACTTATCTCGGCTCCAATTATTGTAACACCATATTGGAATTTTCCATTTGAGCTCATGTGTGATGCAAGTGACTATGCAGTGGGGGCGGTGCTCGGACAAAAGAAGGACAAGGTCTTGCATGTTATCTATTATGCTAGTCGAACTTTACGTGATACTCAATTGAATTATGCTATTAAAGAGAAGGAGATGCTTGCAGTGGTTTTTGCTTTTGACAAATTCCGCTCTTATTTTATTGGCTCCAAAGTGATTGTCTATACCGACCATTCAGCTCTAAAATATTCATTAGCAAAGAAGGATGCAAAGCCACGGTTGCTTAGATGGGTTCTCCTACTGCAAGAATTTGATAGATCGGAATTCATAATAAGAAAGGAAATGAGAATCTTGTGGCCGATCATTTATCTAGACTTGAGCAAGGTGATGAAATAAAAGTTGAAGAGATAAAGGAAGTCTTTCTGGATGAACAACTCTTGCAAATCTCACATCTTCTTGAGGTTTCCAAACTGCCATGGTATGCTGATTTTGTGAATTTTCTTGCTTGTGGCATTATCCCATCGGATTTCTCTGTTCAACAGAGGAAGAAATTTTTTGCCGACGTCAAGCATTATTTTTGGGAGGTTCCTTTATTGTTTAGAAGGGGACCAGATCAAATCATAAGAAGATGTGTACCGGAAGAAGAAATGGAGAAGATTCTTGAGAATGCCATTCCTCACCTTATGGGGGCCACTTTGGTGCATCCAAAACGGCATCAAAGGTTCTTCAATCGGGTTTCTATTGGCCCACCTTATTCAAAATGCCTTTACACTTGTGTCTAAATGTGATCGGTGCCAACGTAGTGGGAACATCTCCAAATGAAATGAAATGCCTTTGAATCCTATCTTGGAAGTTGAAATTTTTGACATTTGGGAAATCAACTTCAAGGGCCCCTTTCCACCTTCATTCTCTAATCAATACATTTTGGTGGCAGTAGATTATGTGTCAAAATGGGTTGAAGTAGTGTCCTTATCTACTAATGATGCTTGTGTAGTAGTGAACTTCCTCAAGAAAAACATTTTCCCTCATTTTGGTACTCCTCGAGCAATTATTAGTGATGGAGGAAAACATTTTTGCAATCGCCTTTTTGACTCACTTATGGCTAAGTATAGAGTGAAGCACCGAGTGACCACGCCTTATCATCCTCAAACAAGTGGGCAAGTTGAGATTTTAAATAGGGAAATGAAAAGAATTCTTGAGATGACAGTGAATGCCTCAAGAAAAGAATGGTAAAAAAAGCTTGATGATGCTTTGTGGGCTTATCGGACCACATTCAAGACCCCTATTGGTATGTCTCCATATCGGCTTGTACTTGGAAAGGCATGTCACCTTCCAGTTGAACTTGAGCATCGGGCTTATTGGGCTATCAAGGTCTTAAATTTTGATGAGAAATTAGCCAGTGAAAAGAGGCTGCTTCAATTAAATGAGCTCGATGAAATCCGTCTTGATTCTTATGAGAATGCCCAGATTTACAAGGAAAGAACCAAGAGATGGCTTGATACGAATATAATGAAGCGGGATTTCGAAGTTGGGCAACAAGTTCTCCTCTACAGTTCCCGGCTTCAGCTCTTTCCCGGTAAACTACGCTCTAAATGGTCGGGACCATACACTATCGTTGAAATCTTTCCACATGGGGTGGTGGAGATTCTTGATGAGACAAATGGACGGTTCAAGGTCAATGGACAAAGGTTGAATCCATACTTTGGTGATGATTTTTTGAAAGAAAAGTCATCCATTCATCTTTCCAACCCAAAGTGATCATACTACAAAGTCAAGCTAAAGACTATAAACAAGCGCTTCTTGGGAGGCAACCCAATTTTCTTACTCGTCTTTTTATTTTCTTTAGATTAGATGTATATTTTTGGCATGCTTAGGTTATTTGATTCTATATTGAGCTAAAAATTGGAAACCTAATGCATAGACTTGTAAATAAGTTTAGAGGTTTATTTTGACTAGTTAATTTACCTCTTATACCCACTTTTGCTTCATAATTTTGTAGGACACTCCAATGATATTCAACCGATCTTTGGTGAAGAGCGATTGTCACTATCTCAATTTAAGGTGAATCACAAGTTTGGGGGTGGACTACAAGCACTTTGCATAAACCGGAGAAGTGTCGTTAACCCTCTCATTGTGTATACCTTGTTCTTTTTCTCACATTGAGGACAATGTGAATTTCAAGATCGGCAATTGTATTAAGTATGCTTGAATGAATTGCCTTGCCCAAATTTAAATTGTTGTTGATTCATGGTGATGATTCATGGCTTATCCTATTTTGAGATTTAGTCATGACCAATTATTATTTAGATTTAGAAATTATGAATTGAACTAGTTAATAGTGTGCTTGATTATTCCAAATTTGCAATTTTTTTTACCATCCCTTTTGAAATAAATTTGGGGGTAGTTGAACTGGTGAAGGAAATCTCTAAGAATGTGGTGATTCCATGCATGTTGAAAAAAAAAATTGTGTGGACTGTTTTTGACTATCAAGTAGAGATTTGGTAATGACCATATGATATCACTCTAATCTAAAAAAAAAAAATTGTAGGAAAAAGTTGCCACCCAAGGAGTGTGAGCTAGCATTGAGTAATTTGGCCCTATGCATCACCAATTTGGCCCTACGAAAAAAAACAACTAATATTTGTTCAAGCATAGTTACCTTTCGGGATTTAGATTATTAGTGGGTTTGAATTGTTAGCTGAATCTTGATTGTCAAGACACTCAAATTTGAGAGAATCGCCACAAGACTAGATTGTTGACATTGCCGATAAGACTTAACCAAGCAGTAAGAGAGAGTATGAAGAGAGAAAGAAAGAGAGACTATCTTTTGTTTTGAAATCTACTTTTGTTTCTTTCCAAATTGAGATGATCATTGGGAGTGACTATTCCCGTTCTGTTTTGTCAAATATGGATAAGCCTAACTTTTTATTTTGTTGCGCTTTTTGGATCACTCTTGTGAATTGATATCACAATTTTGTATTTGGAAGCAAGGCTACAAGTTTACCTATATTGATTATTTGACTAAGTTTACCTATATTGAATGTGATTGTAGACATTCTTGCTCGAGACGAGCAATAGTTTAAATTTGGGGGTGTGATAAGTGTGTATTTACACACTAGATCGGAAGAGCCCTTCAATGAACAAATTATTAATTACTTGAGCGGATTTCTACTTACAATTGTTTGAATTTCGTCTTTGCAGGTCAAAATCACCAATTGGAAGGAAAGAAAGCAAAAGAAGAGCAAAATGACTAATTCTAAAAAGGAATTTGAAGCATGAGGACTTGTTTGCACACTTTGAAAACTTGAAAGACCACATTTGGAGTCATTTTGAAGCTTAAGGACCATTTAGAATAGCTTTTGAAGTTTCTAAACTCAATGGAAAAGAATTGAGTGAAAAGGACTAAATGTATAAGAAAAAGTGAAGCTAGGGACCAAAATAAACGAATCTGAAAGTAGGCGGCCCGCGGCCTACCCGCGTCCACCCATGGCCTTGTTATTTTTTCTGCTGCTCGCGCATTCCGTGGCCGACCGCGGGCTACCTGGAAACACCCGAATTCGATTCTTTTGAGCCCCTTTTGTGCAATTATGGAGAATTTGGTGTTTTATAACCCAAAAAAATGTGCTCTCAAAAGGAAAAAAGAAAGATTCATTCTTCATCTATCTAGGGTTGTTCTTGGAGTTGTCCTTGGAGGCAAAAAGTTATGGCACATTAAAGAGAAAAGGAAGAAAAAGAAAAACTTTGGGAAGAATTACAAGCTTGTGCTTCCAAGAGTTAAGAATCCATCTAAGGGAAGGATTACATTCTTATACTTGTATTTCATCTTTTTTTTTTCTCATTTTCAATGTATTTCATTAACTCTCTACTTTGTCCCCCTTTTGTAATGAGCTAAACATCTTGTTATTGGGATTTTTGGTGTAGCTTAACCAAGTTTAATATCAAGGCATGTTTTTCTTGTTTTGTTGTTTGTTCTTATGTGTGGTTGTTATGGCCTTTAATGCCCTTCATTTACTTGGCCAATAAATGATGTGTTGAGTGATTTGTATAGCCTTCGAAAGAGGAATATACATATTAGACCAAGTAACAATCACCCTAGGTTCTTGAAGGAGATAGAAATATACTCCTATTCCTGGGTGACTCATTGAGGCATTTTCACAAACATTAATGCAATTAGTTAGATTTCAATTGACATAGAGATATAGTAGGTTGATCCAATTAGTTAGGGCTAATTTGACACTCAAGGGAGGTAATTAGCTAGAATAGGAAAATCGAGTCTAACGTTATGAATAAGTAACTTGCTTGTTGGCTTGTTGGTTTGTTAATTAAGTAAGGTTAAGTGAAACCCAGAATCCCAACCACCACATCTTTGTATTCATACAACTCCACTTGTATCCATTTCATTTAAGTTCCTTTCTTCTATGTGCTTACTTTCATATTTTCAAGCCAACATTCCATGTTAATTGTGTGTTTATTTTGTTAACTAATTTAACTAGAGTAATATCAAATAGATCGGAAGAGCACGTGGGATCGACAACTGAACTCTTTATTCATTGTATTACTTGATATGACCCGTGCACTTGCGATATTATACACATATTTAAGTTCGTAATATACGCCATAACAATACTATTAAGAAAACATTTAAAATTCATTATAATAAATTAAAATTTAGGCATATTGAACTTAAGATACGTATGCCAGAATCAATTATATATGATTTATACTTACAAATCTCAAAATCGATCATAAAAGAATATACGAAGTTAGGAGTCAAAATAAAATTAAAATGAAAAATTTGCATATTTTAGAAAAGTATTTCAAGAACATGTGTTTTTTTAATAGGTGAAAATATCATCAAAATTCCCATGTGCACATATACTAGTCTTAGGAAAGTCTTCAATGTATAATTATTGGAGACAACTAATTTAATGTATAATTACGGGAGACAACTAAGTAATACGTGTGAGTTTAAAAAGTTTTCCAAAATAAGTCATCACTAACTTGATTAGTCATCACCAAAAAATGATTATCCACCCAAAAACGATTATTCAAGCGGTAAACTAAATAAAATAAAGTAAGATAAATCAACGAAATAAGATAGGGAATTGACAAGTTGCTACCTATATAATTCAAATAACACAATTTTCATGAAAAAATAATAATAATAAAAATAAAAATTAAAAGGAAATACCACAATAAAAAGCCATCAGACATCTTCCGAAAATGTCAGGAGAGGGAAATAAAAAAGTAGTCAAGACATTGACATTCTAAAGAAGAAACAAAACTAGTCAAGGAATAAGGATGGGAAAACACTTTCAATCAAAAGTTACGAATCAAGGTGAGTAATGTACACAAAATTTTCTTTAACTAATTGGTATGATTTAGACAAATGCTTATGTCATTTTCTTATAATGATCTAAATATTATTCTTTTATTAAATACCGATGAAAGCAATTGTGGAATTTCTATATGTTGCATTAAGTTATGCTTACCTCTTCTTCAAGCCAAGCCATGCCAAGCCACGCTATAAATCGGATTTCATAATATTCTAAATATCATGGATGTTATGTTCATGCCAAATCCGATTATAATCTTATATTTTACATATACGAGTTAAGTAAACTTATGCAAAAAGGGGGTCAAACTCTATTCTCTACGTCATATTTTCACTTAAGATTTTCTAATTTTTTTTATATATGTGTATATTCCTCACTAAGTAAATGCTACTTATTCTTTATATATATTTTTTTTAATTTTAAATAATGAAGTGAGCAGTGATCGAAATCGCCAATAATGAGTGGTCCTTATCGCCACACAAAAGCCAATACTTGTATACAACTGAAACGGCTTATTGAGAGTGTATGAGGATCATCCAGGATTCAACCACTACATAGTTACCATTGTCAAAATTGCATACTATGAAGCCGATACACTGAAGTTCTTATATACCAAGGAATATAAGATAAACAGCTGGGAAGTTTAGACATGGTAATGTAAATAAATTAGTTGTAAGAAATTATATGAAAAACCTTTAGTTTTATGTATTTTAAAATATTATCATAATGATGCTAAGGAAAAAAAATGTATCTGATGTGTAGTAGAAAAAAATGGGTAGTATCTTTTGGTTTTAAAAGAAAGAACATTTTGTCTTGTAACATCTTATGTCATTATAATAAATAATATGTGATCTTACTATATGAAATCTTCTTGCGCACCATCATCACTACAAGATAAATTAACCTTGATAAGAATAATAATAGCGAAACATGATGACAAATTTGGTAAATTAGTAGCAAACCCACCTACACATACGTAAAAAAAAAAAAAAAATTAGCAACGTTGGCGTATACATGCACTAATCATCAAATAAGTAATATTGTGCAAATCCGATAAAAACATAATGGAAGTGATAAAGAGATATATAAAATTTGACGTCGTTACAAATATTTCCGGGTCTTTACATATCGCTTTGTGCTATTAAGTGCCTATGGTTAGCAAAATAATAATATGCCTCAAGTTATTTGCTACAACATTAATTGAGAAAAGTCATTTGTGTTTAAGTGATATTGATATTTCACTTACAATAGAATTCTTATTACATGTCAATAGAATATATGATATCCCTTATATTTGGCTTATAGTCAGAAGTCTATATCTAAAGTTGATAAGTACGATATGTATAATCACCCCACCCCAAAAGCTAAAATGGATATTTTTGTAATGCTGAGAATACAAATTAGATTTGAATCTCTATTTGTATGCTTCATCTATAAAGAATGATATATTGTATCATGTTTTTCCGACTGTTTTATAAACTAAACAGTCTCCTCATCATTAAGGGGAGTAATTGATAATTGGTAATAAATATGTTAAATGCTCAATTGTAATCCTCCCATGTATTATGCAAACTTGAAGTTTGTAATAGCATGCATTTTAGATTACTAACTGCATAGTTAATAATAGATATGCTATGTTAAATGCTCCATCTTGGATTGATATAAAATCTTATAAGAGGATTTGAGATATTAATGATATGTCTGAAGTATGACGTGATCGATTCCAAATACAATGGTCCTTTTAAGGCACATACTCCAGAAGAGTATACAGACATAACTAATTAAAAAATGCGTAAAGAGACTCAGGTACCTGAAATTACTGGAATATAGAGATCTCGATAAGTTATGTCTATACTGAAATCAGATAAAATCGATAGGAAATAATAGTCGACTACGCATGCTCATGAGCTTAATAAATACTAAGGATGATGAATCAATTTCATCAAAATTGTTGACATTAGATATTGGTCAAGATAAAAAGACAATCATGTATATTCTTACAATGTCAATATATAACAATCAATACTTATGCTAGAAGAGTATTAAATATATGGTGGATGTTACGGAAATCTGAAGTTTCATTTGACTGACAATATATGTAAATATATCATTAGATTAAGCATGCTTAAATAAAGCATATAAAGAATTTAAAGTTCTTGTATAAATTACCAGTTAATGTGAGGGGCACGTGTTGTACTCTTTTTTCCTTAACTAAGGTTTTGTCCCAATGGGTTCTCCTAGTAAAGTTTTTAACAAGACAATGTTAATGACATATCTAAAGAATAATGTACTATTTTCCCTTCACTTGGATTTTTTCCTACTGGGTTTTTTCCTTACAAAGTTTTGACATTGATTCAGTATTAAATTCCTGAAGAATTGATATTGTCTGAAGTAGAATATGTTTCAAAGTAGTGAAGATATTGACGAGGTATGGAAAGTTGAACAGGAGAACCGTTGTTGACTGAAATCAGCAGAGCAACTGTATTCTTTTTCCTTCGATTAGTTTTTGTCCTACTGGGGTTTTTTGACAAAGTTTTAATGAGGCAACACTTGAACATTCCAAAGTTGATTAGAACTAATTGAATTTTTCTCTTTAGTTTGACAGATTTTTCCCACTGGGTTTTTCCCAAATGAGTGTTGTAAATAATTATTGTATTTAGTGAATGACTATTGTACCCCTAAAACCCTAGACTTGTTCCTATAAGTAGGTGTCTTTCGTTCTCACTATGACGCACAATTTATGAGTTTTCTCACTAACTTTTATCTATTTCTCTTATATTTTCTTTCTAGTTTATAACAAATTTCATATTATTTATTATTTTTAAATATTTTGATATGTATTCGTAAAAATCTAGTAATAATATATATATATATATATATATAATAAGATAAGGGTAGCTTTTCTCACTCACTTTTGAGTTCTGTAAAATTTTTTACTCTATAAAATTTCAGGGTCTGTAAGATTTCTGGTGATATCATTTAATTCTTTTTTTTTTTTGTATTTTATCTCTTTTTTTTAAATTATTATGCTAATTTATTAAATGATATTCACTTTTCCCTTTATTAACACATATCCAATCATCAATTCACCGTATTTTCTCTAGCCAACTATTTTGTATTAGAAATCTGTCAGACCATGAAATTAATTGAGATTTCTATTTCAAAAAAAACAAAATAGTAATCTTTATAATTCGAAAATACATGCATAGTACATCTCTAAACGAATAAATTTCTAAAAATCTATAAATTTATTATAGCTCTTCCGATCTAATAATTTTTGAAGAAATTTTTATATAGTTGTTGTAGTACAATAATCAAATTTGATTTTTTTTTTAAATTATAGTACTCCAATTTATCGATTCTATATTTAATATAAATTGCAACTTTTTGATAATTTCTCATAGAATAAAATTTTTAGTTTGTCATTTTAAATATGGTCTTACTGTATTTGGAGTTGGATTATTTATTTGAGAGATGGACCATTAGATTATTTATTTAAGAGATAGACCGCATGTTGATACAGCTGCACTATAATAGTTGTTCAGTAATAAACATTTTACTTTTATTGAATCGCCTCAATTAATTTTTATTTATATATACATAATTAACTGGTGCTGTAATTTAAATAAGTGCTACATTAGTTAAGTTTCTCACATTTCAGACAAGAAGTCTTAGGTTGGAACACACCTGTCCCTCCCCTCCCCTATACCTATTGTATAAAAAAAAAAAGAATTAACTGGTGCAAAAGTATTCTGAAAAAAATCAAATATAATAGAGTGGTTATAAAAACTTATGTAACATCCCGCAAATTTTCAACTATAAACTAATTGACATGTAATCATTATTTTGGGATACTTAATTAAGAAATTTTTTCAATAGTTGAATTTGTATAAATTATGTAATAGGATTAGAAGATTATTATCAACATATTTTATAACTGTATAGATATATTGCATTAACAATGGTAGGGAATTCCCTAGAATAAGGCCATATGTCATTTTTAGCTATAAAAATTATTAATTAACTTAATAATTTACTAAGTGTCTAGGACACTTGGTAGTTTAATGATGAATTAACTTGATAATTTGCCAAGTGTAGAGACATTTGGTGGCTTGCTCATTAATGGATTTGAAAGGCTAATTAAACACAATTAACTCCTAACTTCTATAAAAACAAGGCAGTTGGATCAAAGCTCTCATACACCAACCCCTCCACTGTCATTTCCCCTATACACACATATAATATATATATATATATATATTGTTCCATATTTATAGTATACAACTATATAATATTTACATGTTTTGGTTTTTGACGTGTGGGAGATACATATGAGTAATTTAATACTTTAATTTTCTTTCTACATGCATAAAGTTTTGATGAAATAAGCTCGTATTTTAATTAGTGATTTCCTTGAGACAAATATGGATTTTGATGCATTATTATTGAAAGAAAGATTGGTTTATTGCACTTGTATCACTAGTTAATGCTCTACTCGTTTTATATTGAATTGCTTTAAATTGTTTTCTACACTATGACTCTATTCAATGATCTCGGGATAGGAAAGACTAGTGTGGTATTTGCTTTGAATTGGAACTTTGGTACGGGTCTACTGGGGTTTATTGTGGATCCACTTAATTAAATTGATATGAATCAAGCACACACTACGGGTAGTAGTTAACTAGTGATATGGCTCATTTTATGCATCCAAATGCTTTGTGACACGCATGATTTATCCTAAATGAAAGGTAAATCAACATATTATGTTATTCACTGAGTACTTTTGTACTCACCCACCATATTTTATTATCCTGTAGTTATTAAGTTATTAAACTTTGTGGCTGGATCGTCCTAAAGGAGGAAAGGATACATGTATGTGATCGAGACTTCGGTATGTGACCAGAGTTTCGTTGTGAGTGGCCACAATAATTATTAATTATCAGAGTGCGCAGCAAAAGCACCTCGATGTTTTGAACTGTATTTGTATCAATTTTTAATCGTTAAAGGCTTCCGCTATTGTTAAAATTCAGGTCGTCACAACTTATGTCTCATAATGCTAATATGACTCAACTAGCTGTATTATTAATTTATACAAAATTTTTGTATAAAAATTTATTGACATTTGTTATTAGAGAAATTATATGGATACATATTTATCTTATATGAATAACTGATATTGATTCCCCTCCCTTCCTCTATATCCAATGTATAAAAAAAATAAGAAGAAAAGAACTTACTGGTGTAAAAAATATTACCGATAAATGAATCAAAATATGATATAATGGTTATAAAAATTTATGTTTCATAATGTTAATATATATAACTCAACTAAATGTATTAATAATTTATTAAATTTATGTATAAAAATTCGTTGTCATTTGTTATTAGAATAATTCTAGGTAAACATTTTATATGATATGAATCACTGATTTTTGTTAGATGGTAAACATGAATTGATTGTTTGTATACAAGTAGTGAATTTGAAGGCTCACAATCATCCAATATATAGTTGACAACTAAACATGTCACTTTTTCATGTCATATAAATATATCTTCTTAGAATTACTAGAGTCATTATTACTTTTAGATTATGTGTAACTCACGGGTGAGAATTCTAGTAATAATATTAATAATAATGGCCATGCCTTCAAATAATAATAATAATAATGATGATGGGCCATGCATGTGGTGGGAAAGATGGGACAAGTGTTATTAGCCCATTTCACGAACCCTGCCGTAATTTTTCTCTATATTTAAATTAGCGGATTGCGGCGATCGTCTGCCGATATGACTTCACGACCATATTTATAAGATATTACCTCTAGTTTATATACCTGGAGCGACAAAAGAATAAAAGTGCAGCTACGTGTTCTTGTTAG
>CAVNYN010268566.1:0-23010 GCA_963692815.1 Nyctanthes arbor-tristis | reverse complement strand
GGCCCTATCGCTAGTTATACTACTACCCGTGGTGCGCGTCAGATTCATATCAATTAAGTGGATCCACAATGAACCCCGGTAGACCCATACTGAGATTCCAATTCAAAGCAAACACCACACTAATCTTCCCTATTCCGGGATCATTGAATAGGTCATAGTGTAGGAAACAAATCAGGATGACCAAGAACACATAGTAAGGCCATACCATCACAAAGCAAATCAAAACGGGTAGAGCATTAACTAGCGATACAAATGCAATAAACAAATCTTTCTTTCAATAACAATGCATCAAAATCCATATTTGTCTCATCAAAAGCATCAATCAAATACACACTTATCTTATCAAAACTTTATGCATGTAGAAAATGAATCAAAGTATTAAGTTACCCACCTCAAATATTCTTCGAATAATCCATGTGAAGAAGCATCCGTAGAGCCTTGATATTCCTCAATTAAAGCTATCTTTCAAGCTATAATCATTCCATATATGGTAAAGGACTTTTTTCAAAGGACAAATAAGTATTTTGGCGGGTTTTTATTGGTTTTCTCCTTCCCTTGGCCAAGTTAGACGAATTTTGAGGTTCGGAAGAGAAAAAGGAAAATGGTTTGAAAGAAAATGAAATCCTTAGCTTCCTTTATATAATAGTTAGGATTTAGCTAATTTTAATAACTTTTGAATTCCGTCAATCACAAGGTGACAAGTGGTGCCAATCATATCCTGATAAGTGGCGCAAACCACCTCATGACAAGTGGCGCGATGTGGCGCCACACACTTGTCAGAAAATTACTTAAGAAGTCCCTTCTCTTTGCATTATCTTTCAATCAAGTTCACACTCTTCAATTCATGTCAATTAAGTCATTACACTTTAGTTTATGTCAATTATCGATCAAATCTTTCTTTAGCGTCAATTCCATAACAATATTTTGATCTTCAAGCAATCTTTCAATGACATTCAAGTAATTCTTTCAAAACGAACAACTTCGTTGCTTACCTTAATTTGTAGAAATTTTCGGGATGTTACACATGTAAACTGTCTCGCTTTATTTATTGTAAGAAGTGATCTCCTTAGGAGTACCTACTTCATCTTCATTGATCAAATCAAAGACTACCATATGGATTCAAGTGATACAATTTATCGTTAAATTGAAACCCTTGAACATATATGTAGGTTTTCTATTGACCAAGATTATCTGGTACGCTTAAAACACTACATTGTCATAGTAAGTTTGAGATAATTGAAAAGTATTGGATACCCAATAGTGGTAATAATAAATTAACATTCAGTGAAAAATGTTTATAATGTTTATATCCTCTATCTTATTGCGATTGCTAGCACACCAATTACTTGCTCTTAGGGTTGGGCATCGAGTCGGGCTCGACCCTAACCCGACACTAACCCGATATGAGTCGGTTTAGGGTTTTCCCAAACCAAACCGAATTGAAGTTTGGTTTTGAACCAAACCAAACAGACCCTACTTCAATCGGGTCAGTCATTGGTTTTGAACTTTCCCTCCTAAAAAAAAAAAACAGAAAAGCAAATCAGATTGAGAAGAACGAAGGAGTTCCGATAGAGAAAAATCAAATACAGATTCTTAGTAAAGCACAAACACACTTCCATCACAGATTCTCAGCAAAGCCTATGTTCTTTCACAAATTAAGATTTTGTCCTCTCACAAACATTTTAATATCCAAATGCAACCCACATAAAAAATGAGTTATTTTGGAAACAAGAAACCCAGATCTAATGTAGAGGGCTTCGTGGAGGCAGAAGGCTATTGTCACCTACTTTTTCAGATCTGAGTGGAGGAGGGAAAAATTAAAGCAAAAGATGAAATTGAGATGCAACTCAAGTGGCAACAACGTTAAGATGGCGACCAACGAGGCACGGACGACCGGCAGAGCAAAATCACTACACAGCTACCAACGAGGCTGCGACGGCCGGCGAAGGGGATTCACGACATGGAAGGCGACACCAAGCAAAGCTAATGGAGTCTCTTGTGTAGTTGTGTTGGATTGAATCAAAATTCAAATGTTGAAGAGATTGAAGAATGTTACATATTTGGATGGGTTTCTCTACATAATGGGTTTTGTGGTGGTTGTTATTTGGTAAAGTGAAAATTATGATCTAGAAAGGAAAACGTGTTTACTTTGAATTTGTCCCAAAAAAAAAAAAAAAGAAGAAGAATTTGGTTTGAGTCAGCTTTAGATGGGTTGTTCCTTTGAACCCACCAACCGACCCAACCCGATTCGGGTTGGGGCTACAAAAACCAAAACCAACCCGCGGGTTAAAAAACCCTACCCAATTGGGTGGGGTCGGCCGGGTCGGGTCGGTTTCCGCGGGTTGGCAGGTGATATGCCCACCCCTACTTGTTCTTCTGGTCATTACTTCTTCTCTAGGAAATGAACTTCATTGCCGATAGTAATATCGGGGAAATTAAATCCTAAATCTAGGGTGTAAAAAACCCAACTAGATGCTAGGAAAACATTTGAGTCTTGGCAACTAGACACTACAGTTAAAAATTAACACGTGAGTTTTGAGTTCAAATTAAATACTCTATCCGTCCCATGAATATAGTCCCATATCAATTTCACATAAATTAATAAAGTCTAATTAATTTTATTGGAACACGACGCTCTTCCGATCTTATAAACATTTTTTCTAATTTGCCCATTCATTTAATTATTATTTAACTTTATTAGTTCTTATTTGTTGATATCAATGTAAATTAAATAGGGTCAGATAAGAAAATTTAAAGACAAATAATAAAAGTAAATTATAATTTGAGACAAAAAAAATAAAAAAATTGAGACTATTTTCGCAGAATGGAGGAAGTAATAAATTAGGAGCTTGTTTGAACCTCTTTATTTGTAAAAATTTGGTGAATTTATAAAGAGGAGAGATGTAGAATGCGTATTAGAAATGTAAAAATATTTGAAATATGTGATTGTAATTGAGCAGTTGTCAAATTAAATGTCAAAATCAATGATAAGTAAAATTATAAATTGAGAAAATAATGTGAGAATAAAGATGTTCAAACAAGCTCTGGGATACTTCAAGCTGCATTTGAATTCCCGATAGGTGATGGTATCCCGTTTAGGAGAGGGTACCACAATTTTCCTTATCGTGGGTCTTAAAAATATCAGTCTTATTTCTAGTCATTCACTTGTCAAGGGAAGATGACCATTCAACCTTGCCTTAATTTCTTCATCTTCCTTCCTACCCCACTCCCCAACCTCAAGAAAACTGAAAACAACGTTAACGAACAAAAAAAGCTCCACGCCTTCACCCCAAACGCCGCCACCAATCACGAAATCCCACCTCACAGAACACTACTTTTCCTCGACGTGGACCCTCACGCACCACCAATAGATTCCTCCGGGGATCAACGATCACAAAAAGCGGATTAAATTTTAGCACTTTCCAGTTAATTCTCAAATTCCTCTCCTGAATCATCTTCCAGATTCTCTCCTCATGGCCTTGGCTTCCCGGCCGGTCTTCTGTCAACTCCAGGCCGACAAACGGGCGGTCCAGCTCCCTGCGGAAACCCAGAAGCTGAAACTGGCTGCCGACGTGACACAGACGACGTCGCCGGCGCCTGATAATGGGAAGATCGTGCTTCAGCCGAGACTCTGTACCCTCAGATCATATGGGGCCGCTGATCGGGTTGGTGTGATCAAGGCCAAGACTGGTGAAGATGATGAAGTTTCGCCCTTTTTCGCGACGCTCACGGAATACATAGAGAGCTCGAAAAAGAGTCAAGACTTTGAGATCATCACTGGCCGTCTCGCCATGGTAACTTCACCTCGACAGTTTATCACACTTTGTGTTGGAAAAAGATATTCATATATATATATATATATATATACACACACACACAACATTTTCTTTTCTTTTCGTTTGAACAAAATTATAGAGACGGGATCATTTAACTTTTAACTAATAGAGTCATATATTTCTTTTAACCAGATGGTGTTCGTGGCGACGGTTGGTATGGAGATGGTGACAGGGAATTCAGTATTTAGAAAAATGGATTTACAAGGAATTGAGGAGGCTGCCGGGGTATGTCTAGCAGCTGTCACAAGTGCGGCGATTATTGCATGGTTTTCAAGCATGCGTAAAGGGGTAGGCCGGATGTTTACCGTTCGCTGCAACGCCTTGATTGATTCAATTATCGACCAAATTGTCGATGGTTTGTTTTACGAAATCGATCCAAGTGATTGGTCGGATGAAATATGATGAAATTACTTGGCCTTAGTTTACTAATCAACTATACATGATTGATTATGGATATATAGTCGTTGTAAATGGCAGTAGATGAGATATTACTGATAGTTTGTTTCTTTTCTTTTTTTTTTTTTTTTGGAAAAAAAGGGTTAAGGTTGACAGTTTTGAGTTCTCGTATACTTTGTGAAAATGATGTTGGTAGTTACCATGTAATGAAGTGTCTAGTACTGATTATATATTATTATCATATATAAATGTGTGTTTTGTAGTATGATTTGTGTCTTGGAAATATTGGGAACCATGACATGTTTAGATTGCATACTAGGAAAAAATAGTAGTAGTAAATAATTTCAAATTTGTGCTTATGTTGATTATTAACAATAATAATTAATAATAATATCGGTTGTCAAAGTAATAATAATATTAATTTGTCTTGCCAAGACTCTGTGGTCTGATGGCATCCTAGTTAGGTTCTTAAATCCATATTTTTCATCTTAGACTAAAAAATGAAAATTTTCCTTGAAATCAAGAAAAATAATCCCCATGGGGCAGATTAGAAAACATTTTTCATCTAAAAATAAGATTCGATTCCTGAAAAATTCTAAGGAGACCATGTGGAGGGGAGAGGTTACCTCTCCATAGAAGAACCGTTCAATTCCTTTCTCCCCTCCAATCAAACATTCCCTACAATTAAATCCATTTTTTCATGGTAATTATTAGTGATGAATAGTATTATTTATGGCATGTTGCATTCCAAACTTTGACGATTGTGGACCATCGGTGACCAGTTTTTGTCCATTACAGTACAAGGTAGCTTACTAGCTTTCTCAATAAAGTCCAGCAAAACGAGTTCTCTTAAAATCAATTCTATACATACCATTAGCCGCGAGGTGCAAACTGATTTGTAATTGAAAATGAATGAAAAGAAATATAAGTTAAAAAGAATAGGAAAAATGAAAAATAAGTGACATAGAAAAAAGTTCAAAAATAATAATGATAAAATAGTAATGAAGAATGTTGAGATAATTGTAACGTAGACATGGTAATAGGAATGATTATAAAAAATATTTTAAAAATGATGAAAAAGTAGAATAAAAGAGAGCAAATTTGTTTAAAAAATGAAAGAAAATAAAACGAAGTGCAGGCCTCATTGAGGAAAACAAGAGTGATGCTATTTAGATTAGAGACTCGTCTCTAATTTAATTGATATTATTATATTGAAGGATGGGTAAATATACATAAATATATATTTTGAAAAAAAAAGTGTCGCTCTCTTGATTGATTGATTGGACAATGTCCAAAATTGTCCAAATGTGGAATCTATATAAAACATTCAGATTTTACCTTTGCACTTACTCTTTTTCTTTAATTCCTATAATATCCATTACCGTTATTTCACCACATTTTTTTTTTGAAAATTATTTCACTACATTTATTTACAACATTACTACATAAATAATTTATTCTATTTTGTCCCTAATCTTTGTCATACATTTTAGTATATCATCACTAAAGTATCTGATCAAATCAAATTATATTGTGTAATACCAAGCTAGGTGAATTGAACTAGAAATCCATCTATCACTTTATTTCAAAATTCCAAGTAGAAAACAAATTCAATGGCTATTGTTTTCTTCCACTGGATGATAAGTTTTTTTCCCTAATTCATTATGGATAACAAATGTGCAAGAATTCATGTATACAAAATTCTTGAGCACAACCAATCTAAAATGTGCAAAATAAAACCTCGACGTTAATACTCACATAACAAATGCACAAGAATCCCCATGCACATAATCCTTGAGCATGAGATTTGCTTTATTTAGAGACGATATACTAACTTTTGTCTCGACCAGTCCAAAATGTACAAAATAAGGCTTTGACGTTAATTCTCATGTGAAAATAAAGTAAGACATCGACGTTAATAATCGTGTAACGTTTTTAGTTAATGCATATTGTGGCCATTTTTTCTTCTTTAATTTCATATTAGAACTATGTTATATATGTGTATGCCTTTTCGATTTGAGATCAATAATAAAGAAGATTGTATATATTACACTTTCAATTCAAGCTAATTTTGTAAGTTGGAAATCTAGTGAAATGGAAAGATATATATATATATATATATATATTTGTATTTGAATCTTGATTTATGTTTTAATATGTAAAATTCGTGAACAAAATTAGTACGATATTGATTTAGTTTTGTATTTTTGTTTTAATATTGATTTACGTTGCAATATGTATAATATACATTAATGTTATAAAATTAATCATTACAACTTAAAAAAAATACTAATCATTATATGAATATATGATTTCATTTAATTCTATCATCAAAACAAATGAATGTCATAAATTAATTATTATATTTAATTTAATATAATAATATTAAAAGTTTATAACTTACATATGGTTATATACTACAATTAATTAATTTAATGTGATGTAATTGTCCACAGATCGGAAGAGCACACGTCTGTCTTGATACATACTTCGCTCACTATAAATTGATGATCGAGATCCAAATAAATTCAAGAATATTGAAACACAAATCCAACTTATACTTTTCTTTTAATTAATCTAATCTTAGTTTTAATCCGTTCTCTAGCGAAATGACTTTGTCCGCATCAACTAAAAAAGAAGAGCAGTGTATGCTAATAAAGGAATTGCATGCGTTTGATAAAAAATAGAGCGACGCTCTTCCGATCTATCAAATTAACTTTTCATCATTTGTAAAAGTTTCATTAAAAACTACATGAAAGCAGAAGGTCCCATCCAAGTTCAAAAATTAATTTTAATCGATGAAGATGTAATACTTTTATTTTAATACTTTATGCTTTTAGTTTATATTTGAATCATTATATTATTATCTTAGCAATTCTTTTATATACTAACTCATTTCTTTTTATATCTTCGTAGGCTAACAAAATCCAAGCCACATTATTTAGTGATACAATCCAAATGATTGGTGATGCATTGCTATTCGTAAAGGGAATACATATAAAATTCAAAATGGAAATATTAGACAAATATATGTTTTACTTTTATGCAGAATTTTAATGCAACAAAAGTATTGGTCAAATGAGACGATAAAAGTCAAAAAAGTATAATATTGACAAGAACTATTATGTGTAGAGAAGGGCTTTTGTAATAAAATATTCTAATAAAAATTACATATTTAAAATATATTTATTGGAACCTACATTATTACAAAAGTCGCGCTTGCAATCAAAGCTCAAAAGCGATTTTAGATTCAAAAAAGAATCCAACAATGGGCACTAAAACCCGGCATGTGTATTCACATGCTTCCTCCTTGCACCATACTCTGCATCTTCCTTTCCGATTGTATCTCCAAAGCACTCGCACATACTATACATGCCTTATATGCCGTTGAATTCCTAAGAAATTCTAATAATAATTTTAGGAAGGAAAAATTGTCAATGGCAATTCAGACTACTCTTGCGTTTCTCCCCTTTTCTTTTTCTTCTTCTTCTACTACGAAATCTACTGTCTTCAGGAAATTTCCAATGAATGTCAGCCCCTCTGTTACTGTCCGCTTTCAGAACGGCGGCGTACCGTCTATCCCCGTTGGCGAGGACTTGCCGCAGGATTACGATAGCTGGCTTCCAAAACGCGATCCCAAGAGTCGGAGAAGGGCGGGAATTCTCCTCCATCCGACGTCGTTTCCTGGCCCCTACGGCATTGGTGATCTGGGTTCTCAATCCTTCGAATTCCTCGATTGGCTTCACGAAGCAGGCTGCTCTCTTTGGCAGGTGATTTTCTTAAGCTTTCATTTTTCATCTCTTTCTATTTTTCAGTTAATAACTCGAGCTTTTTCCGCTGTTCGAAGTCAGTGATCTCAAAGAAAAATAAGATTTTTAGTGAAATTTGACGTATTCTATGTGGGGGTGGGTGGGAATAAAACTACCTCGCAAAATAGCCATTTACGTGTAACCATCATCAACTCGTACCGCCATTTTAATTCTTGAAGTCCAATTGCCGCTGGAAAAGAACCTAGTTGGAAGTTTATATTCTGGCACTTCCATCAAGCAAGCGCGAGAGTATTAGAGTTTTGAGACAAACTAGCCCTTCACAGATACCTTTTGGCATTTCTAAAAGACAACAGAGTCCAGAGTGGAGAATGTGCCATGGTTAGTTGCTTTTTTATTTTTTATGAACCCAGAGAAAGATAATGGGTCCAGATTGGATATTATATTTATAAGAAATGAAATTCTTCTTCTTTAGGAATATGGGTTCTTTTATGTCTAGAGATAGAGATTGAAATGATATTCTTCCATTGGAAATTGAGGAGTACATTTTGGAGGGAAAGTTTAATTTCCACCTTTCTCATGCCACATTACAGTTCAACTCATATCCACGTGTGTGGATCTCCCACAAACCTTGCTATATTTATTTATTTTATTTATATTTTTCTGCATTTGCTTTATATAGTGAATCCTCTGTTTTGACTTTGTATGGATAAATTAACAGGTTCTTCCTCTTGTTCCTCCTGGACGGAGAGCTAATGAAGAGGGATCGCCTTATTCTGGACAGGTGATATCATCTTTCACTATTAACAACTTCTTCTCTGACGTTTTTAATTAGGAACTTATACCTAACCCCACTCAAGGATAAAAAAGTAATTTTATGTGGATGAACGAATACCAATTTCTGAAGTACTGATAAGATGCCAACAGATCAGATGTTGGTCTTCCTAAGAATGAAAAGGCCTTTCCTTATTTCTATAGCATTTTACATTATTAGAATCGATGAAATTTATTTATGGTTTACTTTCAGGATGCAAACTGTGGTAATACTCTTTTGATTTCTCTTGACGAACTAGTAAAAGATGGCCTGTTGGCGAAGGAAGAGCTTCCAAAACCATTGTGAGATTTTGTCTGTGTTTGACTGCATCTAGCATTTGAATTTCTTTTTAATAGTTATATTTGCTCCATAATCTCTATGTAATCCTTGCAGAGATATGGATGATGTGAACTTTTCCACAGTTGCTGAAATTAAGGATCCTTTGATGGCTAAGGTAAAAGTAATGCCTAAATTCATCGTAGTGTATTTTGTACCTGCACACGCCCTCACACACAAACACTTATAGGGGTTAGTAATCTGAAATGAATGCAGCCCTAAAAAAAAAATATGACAATAACAGTTAATAACAAAAGCAAGAAGTGGAAGTCCTATCCAAGTATGAATATTATACTAGTGCAGCTTTATATATATATATATATATATATATATATATTTGGTCTCTGCATTGTCTTACATCAGTGAAGTTAATCAAACATTCTACATATCTTCTGTTCTAAGAGGTACTACTCATATGAAGCAATGAATAGATTCCGCATTAATTTAGTTGATCCTCCATTTTACAGTATTTATTCCTCATGACTTCTCCTATCTGTTAGTCTGGCATGTGCGCGTCAGACCGTCAAAGAATCGTTTGCAAAGAATTGTGAGAAGCCATAACAAAACACTTAATTTGATGAGTCTGGCTTAACTCAAAATTCCGATGTTACTGCATGAAAATGATAAATTTAGTTGCAGGTGAATATGAACTTATGGAAAGCTATTTGAAGTTGAAATGCATAGAAGAAGACAAAAGGGAAAAGAGGAAGAAAAAGAAGGCCGTAGTTCGAAAACCTCAGCACGTGAACATTATTCATATGCTTAACCAATAAGACCTTAGCATGAAATCTTCTTTATACATAAAAGTAATTGTGAAGATGGGGATGAAGATTTTTAATGATTAATTGAACTTTGTCTGATTTATAAGTTACAGGTTGTTGGTTTATGGAGTTACAATCCCTATATCATTTATGAATGCAATTATGGGCTTTACAGACATGAAAACTTGTTGGATTTTTCTACCTTTCCATTGTTCATAATTATTTCTGCGTGATGTTTGTTGTCATCTATAAGCATTGATATATTTTCCGAGTTTCTGAGAAATCCTGTTCTATATCAATCTTAGGCTGCAAAAAGGCTTATCAATGATGGGGGCCTAAAGGATCAGCTTGAAAAGTTCTGCAAGGATCCTAATATTGCAGGTGCAAAATTTTGTAATTGCTTTGTTTCTATTGAAAGTTTGAAATGAATGCAGACATTGTTACAAAGATATTGTTTGCTGTATATATGGCATAAATGCACTAGTGATTCAGGCATCGATAAAATAACTTCCACGGAGAAACTTTTTTTGGTTTATATTAGGCCTCGAGTAACTAAACTTACAAACAAAAATGTACTTGCTTTATCTTATGAGTTAGTTAACTTTTTAATTTTTATTTTTTATTTTTTATTTTGTTTTATTTATTTATTTTATTTTTTACTTTTGTATTTATATTGCCAACTTTAATTGCTTCTAGAGGCTTGTGCCATGAAATACACCAGCTTAGTTGGTGTGATTTGACTTGTTCTTTCCACTGTGCAACTGGGCCGGCTCTATTTTCTGACCTAAAACATTATTTTACCTTTTGAATACTCTCCATTCTTTAGAATAACTACTGTTACATAATATTGTTTTCATGTATAGCATTTTTCTATAGGCATTTTATTAGCCAATGAAATGATGACTGATATTCCATGAAGCTCCAGATGTTCAGATATTACACATATTCTTGTATATGGTTCTCAAATTGATCTCATCAGATACTTATAAATGTTACATGTATGCAGGTTGGCTAGAAGATGCAGCATATTTTGCTGCCATTGATGACTCTTTAAATACCTTTAGTTGGTATGACTGGCCTGAACCATTAAAAAATCGCCATCTTGTTGCGCTGGAAGAAATTTACCAAAGGAAAAAGGAATTTGTAAGATCAGATCTTTTTGACTGTATACAGAAACTTACTTCATGCTTTCTACCGTTGATGCTTAATGAACTTGCAATTAGATAATCATAATTTTTCTTGAACAGATAGATATATTCATTGCTCAACAATTCTTATTCCAAAGGCAATGGCAAAAGGTTCGCGAATATGCTCAGATGAAGGGCATCAGTATAATGGGGGACATGCCTATATATGTTGGTTATCATAGTGCAGATGTTTGGGCAAACAAGAAACAGTTTTTGCTAGTGAGCTTTCTCATTATGGAACTCTGTGCATTTTATTTGTAAAATTGTGCCAGACTAACCAATCCATGTGTCTAGCAGAGCAGGAGCGGCTTTCCTCTGCTAGTTAGTGGTGTTCCTCCTGATGCCTTCAGTGAAACTGGTCAACTCTGGGACAGGTATACAGATAGAGTACATTTGCTTCTTTATTTACTCAGTTATCTTATTGATACACAAAAAAGCATCACTTTCTGTTTCTGATCATGATGTTGCTTTCAGAAATAGAAACGGAATCTTGTAATTGAAACTCATGTGAACTCTGAGTGCCTGAAAGCCGTTACATCTAATCATTTGTCTTAAGTGTGGCATATTTAGCTCTAAACATTCCCATCCTATGGTACCAGATGGTCCTTCTTTTGACAAAATTATAGTTTCAGACAGAAAATAAGCAGCATGCTAACAAGATTTTAACTACATGAGCACTGGCTTAGTTATTTTCAGCGGTAAGTTCTTTGATGATGAAAATATTGGATCCAAAAGGAGAATGCACATTTTCTCATCGTTATATACACAGTATTAATTGCTCCAAAGACCAGTGGTTTCAAGCTAACTAGTGGAATGTGTAATAAGTAGAGGGGATTATTTTTTTTTCTGGATTTCTTATTTGTTCCTATCTGCTATTATTTCTGTTATTTTTGGGGTGGACAGTCCTCCTTGGGTTTTCACAATAAGACTCAAGCATAGTTAAAGAATTATGTTCATTTTCATGTAGTTTTGCAAATGTGAATGATTTGTTGCTAGACACAGAATGTCTTCCTCCTGTCATATATTTATAGAAGTGTACCTAAGATTTTAGAGAAAGCACAGTTTGTTGTTTGTCCTTCTATCTTTCATTCAGTCATAAACTAAGCTGTTTGGCTTGAAGCCCTCTATATGATTGGAAAGCCATGGAGAAAGATGGATATTCGTGGTGGATTAGGCGATTAAGACGTGCACAGAATCTATTTGATGAATTCAGGATTGATCATTTTAGAGGATTTGCTGGCTTTTGGGCTGTTCCGTCTGGTGAGATGCTCTTTAATTCATTTGAGTTCAGTTGATTCATCATAAGTGGAGATGATGATTTTTTCTTTATACGTGCAGAAGCAAAAGTTGCAATGGTCGGAAGATGGAAGGTCGATTTCCCCTTGTTTCATTTTCTTCCATGTTTCTTCCCAACAATTGGTAAAATGATTCTCTTTACGATTTTTTATCGACAATAGGTGGACCTGGAAAATCTTTGTTTGATGCAATATTCGGAGCTGTTGGAGATCTCAACATCATAGCTGAAGACCTGGTAAATTATAGCTTCTATCATACTATAGAAGGCCTCAATCTTTCTCGAGTTCCACGCTGAACTTGATATATGATTTCTGGTTTTTTGGTCTTGATCAACGATCGATCCTATACTTCTAACTAATAGTTCCTAAGATAATTCAGGTAAGCCATTCTAGGTTCCTTTTGGTGATTTCTGTTTTGGGTATATGGTTGGATGAATAAGGTATTATCACTTTATACGTATTGTGCTGTGCAACTATACAATTCAATGTATTGAAAGTACTATGAACTAAGTAAATAAATATATCTGAAATAATAAAGGAAAAATGAGGGGACTTGATTAGGAAGTTCCAAGTTCTGAGATTTTGCCTAATTCAAATTGCTTATCTCCCTTCTCGGACTCCGGTAAGACACCCTATAAAAAGCAAAACAAGGTCACTATGGGTACAAGTAGCCCTTTGCACGAATTGAACTTTGAGAATTAATTTAGCTTTCCATGTTTCGTCTCGCATAAGTTTTCTTTTCCTGAATTAGTTTTTAAGTTCTCAGTTTTTAAGTCTCGCATAAGTTTTCTTTTCCTGAATTAGTTTTTAAGTTATCAGTTTTTAAGTCTCGCATAAGTATTGCCAATGACAGGGAGTGATCACTGAAGACGTAATTCAGCTTAGGAGGGCCATTGGGGCACCTGGAATGGCAGTCATCCAGTTTGGTATCATTATTCTGCTCACTTATTTTTGCCGCAACTCACTAGCAATTCTGCTTTCTACTAACGCAGTTGTATGCTTATTGATCTTTCTTGTTCAGGTTTTGGAAGTGATGCTGAAAATCCTCATTTGCCTCATAATCATGAGCAGAACCAAGTGGTGTACACTGGCACTCACGATAATGACACTGTAATGTTTCCCAACAGTCCCCTTTTCATAAGTACATACTATGTTGCCACGTGTTCTTCATTTTCACCAAGGTCATACTTTTACTTGTTGAGATTCTGGTGGTAGAGTATTATTGTTTTTGCAGACTTGATTTCAGTTGTTTCTTTTATTGGTTCTGAGGCTCTTCCACAACATTTTCTTTTCTCTCCTCTTTTTTGAGGAGTGGGATAATTGGCTATTGATTCACGAGAAACAGCTTTCTAATCCTTTGTGTATATTACAGATTCGGGGATGGTGGGATGTCTTACCACAGGATGAGAAATTGACAGTGAGCATATAATTCACTGAAATCTTTCTTTTCAAACATTTATTGATGTTGATCATATTGAAACTGAGATTGACTTGGTATTACATTTCTGTGATAGGTACGAGATTATCTAGGGAATTTCAAAGAAGATGAAGTCTCATGGGCACTAATTCAGGCTGCACTTTCTTCAGTGGCACAAACTGCTATTATACCCATGCAGGACATTCTTGGGTTAGGAAGTTCAGCTAGGATGAATACTCCAGCAACTCAGGTATGTTGCTGCATTTTATGAATATATTTAACTGGATAAACACACAGTTATTTGTTGAATTGTTTTTTGGAATCTCAGTATTTGATGGTCATGGTGAGCTGACTCGGTCATTGTTCCTCATGACAATCTTGGCATTGAGTGTAAGTTTACAGAAAAAAGAGCAAAAGAATATATTAAGCATAATTCTCAGGAAGTAATAATAAACATTACTTGTACAATTTTAATTGAGAACAAATTCTCAATTACTGAGATTATCATGAGGTTAAGAAATTACTTATGGCGTGTTTCAGGATGTTATCAGTTCCTGATGATACTATTATGTTCTTCGTCCTCCAACATATAACTTCTACTCAACATATATTTGTTCAGATGGAAATCTATAAGCTACACTCAGCAGTTTGTCTTTTGTTTCCTAAGCGAAGACTCTTATATAATCATTTCCTATGAAATTCCTTGTCTCAATTTAAGTTATAGAAATCTTAGAATCAGTGGCGTTTTATACAGTGAAAACTAAAATATTGCTTGCAATTATAGTCCCTAGATGGTTTTCAGTGGACTTGAAAACACCAAAATATACAAGCTAGCTGCATTTCTCTGGGGGCAGGACATTTGATGTTTTTATCATTAAAAAAAGTTACCAATACGCATCTAAGTGATTCCGTTATTATTGTTTTCCCTGTGTAGTTTGGAAACTGGAGCTGGAGGATTCCCAAGTCCGTGAGTTTTGACAGTTTGAACACCGAAGCAAAGAAACTGAAAAATATGCTTGAAATGTATGGACGGTTGTAATAATCCCTTAATTCTGTTCCTGTAAGTGAGTTCATCCTACCCTTAAACTGACATTGGAATTTGAAAAATCTTGTTATATACGCTGCATATTTAGCTATCTTTTAAGTCACTAGTCATCTCCTTCCCTTTCAGGTGGTTCTTGAACAAACCAAAGACGGCACTAGTAGTGATGTTGTAAGACAAAAACTGCCTCGACTCTGCCATCCTGAGTCCAACAAGCCTCCGCAGCTTAGGTAGGGAGCCAAGATGTAGGATTACCCGGGTTCGAATCCCACAATCCCCCTCCCCATCCCCTTTGTACCAAAAAAAAAAAATATATATATATATATATATATGCAATGCTATTGCAATTTTGACAAAAGAAAAAAAAAATCCAGGTGCTGTAATTTATGTGTAATTGAATAAAAATTTGATGGGTCGTGTTGTATGTACCGAGTGTACCTTTTCCTTGTTTTCCAGTGTAATTTGCGTGTAATAATTCAATAAAGAAAATTTGATCATTTAATGTTGGTGAATGTCTATGGAATTTCTTCTACATATCCAAGTGCATGTTGATCGACTTTAAAGATATATTATTATAGAAAATTTCTAAAGAGAGACAATCTCTCCTCTTACAGAGAGATTGGACACACATGGCCTCATGTGGTTGAGTTTGAATTACAGTCATCCGTCCTCTAATTTTGGTCCCCTCGTTTACTCCTTGTGTTATTACCCAAAACAAAAAAAAAAAAAAGAAAAAAAACTGAGTTTTTTGGTAAAATAATAGATTTTCACACCAAAACAAAAGAATGCAAGGCAGTGAGGATGACACGAGGACAGACGAGTAACAGATACAGATTTATCCCAACGGTCCGTATATTTCCGTCTCTCCCCGCCAATTGACAAATCTTATCGGAGCGACAGGGAGAGAAGAGTATCGCTGCGATATGTCCCTTTACTTCTCCTACTCTCTCACTAATTCCAGTCAAGTTCACTCGGTACACAATCACATTTGTATCGTAAAACACAGGAAATTTTTTCTCAGAGCTTCCTCGTCGACCGCTCCTGGAATCGATCTTTCCACGCTCGAATCAGCCGTTGCCAAGGTTTGTTCCTCGTTTTGATTGTGCATGCCTGGGAAAGGTTTTAAATTTATCAGTTGTGAATTTGCCTACTGTTACTAGATGCTTGGTAAATATCTTCCCACCTAATAGCAAGGATTAATGTTGGGGGAAAAACTAAAGGGAAAAAATTAAGGGAAAAAATCTATTTCTAAATAATGTGTAGGGGAAAAACTGGGGAAAAATATTAAAAGATTTTGTTTATTTTTTAAAATTTGTTTTACACATTATTTTGTCATTATTCTTTTGTCATACAATTTATATTCAATTTTTTACATAATATTAAAATTTTTAAAATTTATTATATATTATTTTAAGGAATGATGTAGGGGAAAAAGGTATAGCCCCTCTTTTACCTTCCCCCTCCCCCGTGCATAATTTGATTTTGTTCGGGGTAAAAATCCAAATTAACACTAATCATGCTCTAAGCATGTTAATGAGGTCTCAAATAATGATGTCGAAAATTTTTCTTTCTAATTGCAGTTTGTTAAATCATTACTAATCTCTAATACGTATATTTATGGTTCAATGTAGAAAGATAGTGATGCAGTCAAAAAAGCACTTGATGAGTTGAGTGAAATTGGTTGGGCCAAAAAGTGGAGTTCTCAGCCATATGTGTCGCGCCGAACAGTAAGTATCAGATGTTCTGCTACAAATTTGAAGTTTTGCAATATCTCTACTCAAGCATTAACATTGTCTAGGCTAAAGAAGAAATTTTGGCAATGCAAATCGAATGTGAATATTGCTTCTTTAACCATTTTCCCGTTCAGCTTCTATAATATATGATAATTTCTCTTTAATATGTAACTAACAGTCTGTTACTCATTACAACAACTTCCTGATGCCAGAAAACCATTTTTCAGAACAGTTCTAGGCATGCTGGCAATCCAAACCTCAATCACAGTCACAGAGATTGATCCACTCAGTCTCCAACTAAAGAACGGCTAACTCATCTGATCTAGATACTTCTAGTTATGGACCTATATACTCAAGTTCACCAAAATATTTAGTCATTTGGAATCTTCAGTAGTGTTCAGTAGCTTAATATGGTGAAATATATGTAACTATCTGAAAATTCCTATAACAGACATCTCTGAGGGAGCTGACAACTCTTGGAATAAAAAACGCAGAGAACCTCGCAATCCCTAGCGTAAGAAATGATGTAAGTTTCATGGAACTCATCTCTCATTATTTCATTGCATTAAAGCATTTTCTGGTCTCAATAGATGTGTCTTCAGATGGTGTTTGAGTTTTTATTAGTTTCTTAAGGATATTATATGAGGAACTTTGCGGCAGAGGCTCTTAGTAACTTAAATTCTTCCTTTGTTTTCGCATGAGAAAGTCTGGTTATTGCTATAGGATATCAATTTGGTGTCATTGTTCCTTTTTTTTTTTGGGTGAGGGGGGTGGGTTGGGAGGGGGAATGCATTTTTGATACCATGGAGGGTTCCTAAGGCAGACTGGGATGTAATGTGCATTTGATACATTTTGTTTCTCACATGCTGGGATTATGGTACTTCTTCATTAAATTAATTTTCTTCAGTGATGCAGGCAGCCTTCCTCTTTACTGTGGTTGGAACAACAGGGTTTTTGGCAGTTCTAGCTGGTCAGCTTCCTGGGGTAACTTAAAAACTATCATCTTTATTTTTACTTATATCTCTCTCTTGACCTCTGGATCCTCTGTGGGATTAGCTTCCTGCTTGCACCATGAGGTTTGACAACATTTATGACCTTGTGACCCCCTCCCCCCTCTATTTTCAATTTTTCAAGACATTTTCTGCTGAAGCATCTAGCCAACTTATATCAGTGCTTGTTCAGCCAGAAATGACAGTTTTTAAGGATATGAAAATTTACTGGGAGTGTTGTCTGGCTATAACTTTGTATCAACTACTTGAATAGTCAGAAGTCTGAAGAGCTTATCTCAAGACTGCAACTTTACCAATCAAAAATAACGTCCATTTGTTAGTTCTATAAGGCCGGCCTTTCCAATTTTGCTTCAAATATAGCCCAGATGGGTTATTAATCCTTTCTTCTTGCTCTCTGCGCAATATATGAAGGAAAGATCAGAAGGTCACTGTCTATGCTATTCCTTTGTCACTGCAGCTTATAAAATCTCAGAAGTTATACAATGTAAACCAACAGCCAGTTGAGTGAGAGCGGGGGAAAAAAATTGCAAATCAGAAGTGCAGTTAATAGTGATAATAGAAAGGCTAAATATGTAGTATTTAAGCAAAATTAGTTTTCCCTGTTGGCATTGTTCTAAGAACTTAAAAAGTTTGCCAAAGAATCCATGTTGAGATTAATATGGGACAGTCGAAATCTGTTTTGTCTTGGAAAATTTGAACTGGATTGGTGACCTTTTTCTACTCTGGTAAATCCTCCTAGTATTTTGTCTGTCATATTGATTCGTTTAATATTTTGTTACTATTTCATTTAGTTTCCATCTCTTTTATCGTTCAGTAGGTTTGCTTTAGTTCTTAAGTAGTATTGCAGCCTAATGTTTTTTTATTTTCTTTTCATTTTATTTTAACTTTTGTGTGTTTAATTTTAGTATTTCAGATCCCCTAACATTCTTGGTCCCTATTTCCTTTTTCCCAGGATTGGGGATTTTTTGTGCCATACTTGGTTGGAAGCATCTCCTTAATTGTTCTGGCTGTTGGGAGCATTTCCCCAGGGTAGGTAACCACTGAGCTAGGCCTCTATATTATCCTATATAACATTATTGAAGACCATTTTGTTCGCTGTGATTCAGGCTCCTGCAAGCTGCTATTGGTGGATTTTCTTCTTTTTTTCCTGATTACCGGGATAGGATTGCCAGGCATGAAGCAGCTCATTTCTTAGGTAATTACGTAATGTTTCACGAGATTTAAATGTGAAATCTAGCTTTGGTTAATCTTTTAAAAAATAATAATAATAATAATAATTATTGGCATAGAGTACCATCTCTTCTAGGTAAATTTCAGCTAGGCACACGATTATGGCCGGTATTCAGGCATGTGAGCTACATGGGTATTCATTATTTTTTCTTTTCATTTCTTTTCTTTCATTTTTTGTTTCTTTCTTTTATTTCTTTCAGTTTGGACTTGCACCAAAAAGAGGAATATATATTTTTTATAGAAATAAATGACATGTTTATTTTATGGCGTTGAACCTCAAGAATAGCCATATTTACTTATGCTGGCAATTAATTGCTACTTTATTTTTAATGTTTTGCATTAGTAAAGTTGGATACTTCAGCAGAAAATTCCAATATAAGATATTCTTGTTTATGATAATGTGGTCTTCTATGATTTCCTCCAGTAATTAAAATAAATTCTATTCTCTTTGGTTGCATGGATATCATGTCTGTTGACGTCTCTCCACTAACTTTTACATTCCAAGGAGGCTTATTTGTTTGACAAAATTCTATTTTCTTTATTCTAGTTTCCTACTTACTTGGTCTTCCCATCCTTGGATATTCATTGGATATTGGAAAAGAGCATGTAAACCTTATTGATGAAAGGCTTGAAAAGCTTATTTACAGTGGACAGCTCGATGCCAAGGAACTAGACAGGTAATCAAACTGCAAGCTCTGGACCTTTAAATTTGATGTGGATGTTAGCTTCCTTTCTACTTAAGTCATTTATGATCTCTCCCCAAAATTTCGTCCCCAGTCACAATTTATCACCAAGTCGAAGTGTGAGAATTTCTTTTTTCACAATGGCAGCCTAACATCAGTAATGCTTCGTAACATTGACAGGCCCTTCTTGTGCCACGCCTTTGAGAATTTTACTTGTGATTTAGGAAAATACAATTCTGCCTATATCCTATAAAAGAAGTGAAAACATCTCTCAATGGCCACAAACCTGGAAATTAGGAAAAGAATTGGTGAATGAGTACCAAAATGACTCAGCTCTTTAAGAAACAAATCTTGAATAAATGTCTATTTATGCAAATCTAGAACCATTGGAAGGTCATGTCACTATAAATTCATACAGAGAAACAAAAATTCTGATTTTATTAATTCTATACATGCTTCTTGTGTATGTACACGAATTCTTCGTAAAATTTTCTCCTAGATGGTGATCCTTGACACTTTTGCTTGTGATTAATGGGAATTTGCCAGAAAGTTATGCCACCCTTGTTTGCTGAGTCATTATATCTGAGCTCCTGTCTTAACATGGATAACAGATTTCCTTACCTAGTGTATCCTTGGCTTGAGCATTCTTGTGTTTTGTTCCTTTCGTTCGTATTCAAATATATAATGTTGGAGAAATGGTGTTAACATGTTAAGCTCTCAGAAGTTATGATGTTTACGAACTTTCTGTTAAATGATTGTCATCCTAGTAAACGGAAAATTGCTAGAACCAGTAGCCTAAAAACATTATACTTTTCAGGTTGGCAGTTGTAGCAATGGCCGGCCTTGCAGCAGAAGGTCTCCAATATGATAAAGTTGTTGGCCAATCTGCAGATCTTTTTACACTGCAGGTATCTACCTGTTACCATGAAGAAGTCTTGCATGACTTCAAGCGCATTATCTAAAATGATTATTCCCTGTTGTCTCTCAGAGATTTATAAATCGGAGCAAGCCGCAGCTAAGCAAAGAACAGCAGCAAAACCTAACAAGATGGGCTGTAAGTTGTTCATCTTTCTATCTAGCACGATCAATTTCCTTCTGAGTAATCTGCGTCTACTGGCATTTACTCTTGGTAATGTGGAAAATTCTGTGGATATGTTGCAGGTTCTCTTTGCTGGATCACTACTGAAAAATAATCGGGCACTTCATGATAGCCTAATTTCAGCAATGTCGAACAAGGCGACAGTGATAGAATGCATAGAAGCAATTGAGAAGGCCGAGTAAATCAATACTCCTAATTTTTGGAGAAGACTGTTAGACAAACATTATTATGCATGTAAAGAAATGTAGCTTGCTCTTTTTCAACTGATTTGACTTTGTGTTGTTATTCCACCTTGCTATAAGACTACAGATTACCATGAATACCTTTGGTCTTCGCCTCTTGATTCATCATCGAGGTATTGATCACTTGATTCCTTCTCATGAAGCCGCTAATTTTCTTGACCTTGACAGCTTTGAGAAATGAATATATGATCTATTAGTTGAGGTTGGTGAGCATAACTATAATTAAGCATCTAAATGTGAGATTCTGAATTCCTCTGCTCTAGCCCTGATCTTGGATGTTTGTTCTCTGAGGTCTGGGGATTGAGGAAGCTATCTTGAGACGCGCAAGTGTCATTCATTTGCTCTTCATTGATTAAAAAAAAGGTAAGTAGAGCCTGTGGCAATATTGTTTGCGGCTCTACAATCTAATCCTATACACTTGCAGCATCTGCATCTTCATTGCAAACAGTAAACTGTCCGGTCTCTTGTTGCGGCCGACACCGGATTCATCAAAGAGCAATGAACTCATGCAAGTTGTTTCATTTTGTATACCAGATATATAAACAAAATGCAAATAAATTATCATCTTTTAGTAAATTGATTTCCTCGTCCCTCAACTTTTTGTTAATTTAGTCTTTCTTTACTTAACATTTCATTCTTCATGATATTTTAAATAATTTTATTATATCAAAAAAGTAGAAAGAAAGATAAGCTATATTTAAAAAAGTTCACATTTTTTCGGTTAATTAAAAATAAATAGCATTGTGTGCAAGTTTACGTGTCTATCTCCCCGTGCACATTTTTTTACATTAGAGATACTCTAAAACTCGTACAATTTTGATTTTTTGATAATTGATTTTGTAAAAGGTGTTTTTTTAAAGGAAAATGCGTAGGTTGAAAATAAGGAAGTATTATTAGTCTATGTACAAAGGTGTGGGTGAAAATTAATTAGAGGGAGTATATTGATTTTGTGAGATTCAATTACATACCACCCTAAGATAGATTTTAGCGGAAATGGGATGATGATGATGATATATATATATATATATATATATATATACAGAGAGAGAGAGAGAGAGAGAGAGAGAGAGAGAGAGAGACTATTAGAGCAAAGTTAATTTTTTTTTTAGGGGGCTGGGGGGCAGGCCAAGTAGAAAAAACTATTTTCAAATAATGTGTAAAGGAAAATCTACGGGAAAAAATATTTAAATTGGATATATGTTAAAATTTGATTGGTTTAAATATGAATTTGCGGGTCTAAGAAAGTGGGGGAAAACCCCTTATTTACCCATTTCCCTCCCAATTTGACATTATCCACCATCTTCCCCTACATTATTTGAACTTGTAGTGTGGAAAACATAATAATAATAAATAGGGTTAATTTCACAAACCGTCCCTAATCTTTAAGTTAAAAATTAGCTGGGTCTCTAACTTTTTTTGACCTCTTAGGTCTCCAACCTTTCATGAATTTACACAATAGGTCTTTTTTTTACGGATTCCGTCACTGTTACCGTTAACTTTGCAATAAAATTACTGTTATACCCTGTAACTTTCTAATTTTAAAAATAAAAGATTTAAAAAATGAAAACACCCAAACCCACCCCACCCCCAAGGGCCGCAGGAAACGACAGCATTTTGCTGCCATTTTTGGTAGCACTTTTGCCGGCTAAAAAGGGGTGAAACCCCCTCCAATTTGCTTCAGGAAATGGTAGCATTCCGGCGGCCCTTGAGAGATGAGGGTAGGGTGGGTTAGGGGTGGGTTTGGGTGTCTTCTTTCTTTCTTTCTTTTTTTTTTTTTTTTTTTTTTTTTATAAAATTGCTTATTATTATTTTTAATAATTTTAAATATTTTGTTTTTAAAATTAAAAAGTTAACGGGCAGAACGATGATTTTATTAGAAAGTTAACAATAATAGTGACGGAGTCTATCAAAAAAGACCTATCGTATGAATTTATAAAAAGTTAGAGATCCAAGAGGTCGAAGAAAAAGATTAAGGATCCAACCGATTCTTAACTCAAAGGTTATGGACGGTTTATGAAATTAACCTAATAAATAAGGTTAGGAGTGGGCGTCGGACGGGTCGGGTCGGGTTTGGTCTCAACCCGAACCCGACCCGACACTGAGTCGGGTTGGCGAGTTTGGAACCGAGCCGACTCGACTCGGTTCCATAACCCGACTCAACC
>CAVNYN010268565.1:1374-14440 GCA_963692815.1 Nyctanthes arbor-tristis | reverse complement strand
GCATTGACTACATATTGAAGAGGTTGAGGTGCTCCATGATTTAACTGGATCAAGCCTCCTGTAAGAGGTTCCCCGGTGTTACTTGAAAACACATGGAAATTAAAGTATTTAGTTTTTCATTCACAACAAGAAGGCAAAAGTTATTACCTTTAGTTCTATTAAATGTTGTAAAATCCGGCAGGAAGGAGCACATAAATATGCCAGTCTGGTTGTGGAATGTTCTCAAAATTTCCTCATAAGGGTAGCCAGGGTTCAGGAACAACCTCAACCGACTCAGAAGCACCTAGATGGAGTATCAAAAAGATGAGCTTACATATAACGTAAAATCCTTAACTAAACAAACTATACAAGCTTTGAGAGGAAAATTTCTGGGAGTTCAGATGACACTAGATCAGCAGTGCATTATACTTTAAGAAAGCTACAATATTGTTCCTAAAAACGGTGACCACTGGACACACTATTTAAACATACATGCATTATTTGATAGATTGAGCAGCTGACAATTTCAGGCCACGCAAAACAGAAGATCCCACAGCAGGCAAAAGAAAAGTGGGTATTGCAATTTGACAGAACCTTGAAATGCAACTACTATTGTTAACTAAAAGAAAAGACCGGTAATATTCTTTATTTAAAGAATTATTAATCCACAAAATACAGCTAGTTATTACATGTGCAAAGTGGATTGTGTAGCTACAACCCAAATTGAACTCATTTAGCAATAAAAGAATAGTCAGTTTTTTAATACAACTTACTTGAGATCCAGCAAGCTTATTGTCCCAACTTAATACACCATAAAACGGGCCTCCCCAGAAAGCGCCAGCATGCTTGGCAAGACCAGGAGTTGTAGCAAGCTGAAGGTAGGAAGAATTCCCCGTAGCATAGTATAGCCAAGATGCACCCCAGATGAACTCATCCCAGTAGCTGGTGGAGTTATAAAAAATTTGAGCTTCCGAACTACCACTACTATACCTACCACGCTGATCCCTAGCGAACTTGAAGAGAGTTTTAGCGCCATGGACAAGCTTTTGTGAGTAGGCCTTGCTATCCTTGAATACAATAGAAGCTGAAGCCAAAGCAGCAGCCATCTCTGATGCAAGATCGGAGCAACTATGACATTCAGCAGCTGGTCTTTCATAATCAATGTCTTCTGGGCGCACCCAACAGTAGTGATCATTGGGACTTGGACCTCCAGAAGTGTCACCTTTTCCAACCTAGAAAGATATATCACAATTATCTTAATAAGCATGTTCAGAAGGCAAAGTTTGGAATTTATGATTCCAACCCATTAAGCAAGATCACAGGAGAGCAAGACTGGCAGTCATCAATTGGATGCCAAGTGATCAAATAAAATATGACGCGAATGAAACAAAAACTCCACAATTTAATTTGAAGATGGAGAGAGATGTACATCAACAAAACTAAATGAAGGTCAAAAGAATGGTGGAGCAAGATCTTATCTGCTTTTTCAAAGTTCCCACTAATAGGAACATGTAATATGACATCATTCTGGAACTTCAAAGATTATAATCAACAATTCAGCTATGTTTACCTGCATTACTACGCGGTCTATGCTATCAGCTGTGTGGTTGAAAGTCTTAAGAAAGTAATCTGTCCCCCACTTGATAATATCTTTAACGTGGTTAAGCTCTCCAGCTGCTTCGTACTTTGCACTATACTCAATCACACTCCAACTCAACATGGTCATGGCAAAAGCTTGAGGGAAATGGAACTTGATTGCATCTCCAGCATCGTAATAGCCACCCACCAGGTCTTTAAATATAGTTGCACTATCAGACTTCCCATCATTTAGACAAGAGTTTCCCCTCCATGAGACATTATTGTGTTTCGGAAGCTTGCCAGCTGTGGAAGTCCAATAATAAACATTAGGAAGATGCACATTTAATAATTTGATAATCATGACATCCCTCATAGCCAAGTGAAGAAAGATGTAAACTTCGTGGCAGTGTGTGAATTCTTAAACTTTTTGGGAAGAAAAAATTTATAATGCAACTCAAACAGAGGCAGCCTGAAGTTCTGATGCCGTATTCGTTGTCAACTTTCAGATCCACTGATCACAGTTAATAACAAAGAGAATAAATTTCAGAAAATGAAGCGATCACTTGTAAAACCAAATCAACAAAAATAATAGCATAATCACTTGTAATAGCATGGGCTTGCAGGCATTTCAAATTTACTCACTGGCCATATATTTGCTCAAAATCATATCAGTAGCAAATGTAAGCAAAATCGAAATGAGAAAAATCCCACCTTATCACACAGCCATAGTTGACAGTGGTTATTAATAGATAGAATATAAAAAATCCTACATATAATCTGCCCTTATCAACAGATCTAGGAAGAATGAATATCCAACTAAGCAAATTAATATCATACAAATACAAGCAAAGAATTAGATCATTTAGAGATGGTGGAAAGTAAAAAGTACTAATACGTTGTTCACTTACAGCGCTGGGCGTTAAAGAACATCATTGCCTTGTGTAGTGCCAGCGTATAGTTATCCGGCGGCGGCGCACGGTGGTGGTGTCGAGGCACCGTCTTGACGATCAAAGTGATGAATCCAGCCAAGAACCCTGCAGCCAGGATTGTACCCACAGTCCAGACAAAGATCTTCCTGCTCACGATAATACAGCCCAGATCCACATATTTCTTCTTGATCTGCTCCCCAGGCCCCAGCAGCCAGCTTTGCTGCGTCTCATCCAACGGCCGCGACAGAGCCGCCCTGTCATAGTCCTGTAGGTTCCTACTCCGATCATCATCGGTGGCGGAGTCCGCCGCATTGATCTCCAGCGGCCCTCCCCACGGATCCCTCCCGTAGATACTCATCTTTGCACCTTTCCCCACAAATCACCCGGATATTGCTCGCAATTCCCTTGACCAATCAACCCAAAAATGCCAAAACCCTGATACGATTCACTAGATCTGTTGAATTTCTTGAATCAAGAGACAACCCAACTCAAGCTATCGAAAGTAGATCAATAAACTTGAGTAACTAGAAACTGGGTGAAGAGATTTCTCGCTGAAATCTATAGATTTGGTGAGCTTTTCGCGACTATATCTTAAGATGAGAAAAGAGTGCGGTGGAGTGGGTGGGAAGGGTATAACGTGAGGTGGGAGGCAGTGGCAATAATGGAGTATTTGCTGGATGTTTAGCCCTGTATTTTTTCTACAATTGTGTATGTTATTGGTGATTCGTCTTCTTCAATAATTATGTAAAAATTTTTGGTTTGCCCAGACAGTAATGAGTCCAACTAATGGACAGCGACAGTGTGTCTAATTCCAACCTTTGCTTACTCTGCATGTTACCCTTTCTTTTTCATTTTCTATACTCCTATTCTTACCTTGCGGTAAACTAGTTCCATTTCGGCACTATACATCAAGCACATTATGACACTATATAAGTTATGTAGCATGCATTGGAGCACAGCCACATACACATCACATGGGCTATATGGCGCTATAACATGTCTGATGCATAGTGCTAGATCAAAATAATGTGGAACCACTCCAAGAAAGCGATTATTTTACCCCCGCACCTAAAATTTCTTTAGGCCAAAATGATGATGATATTTTAAGGATACAATAATGTTTAAGAAATTTCGTAAAGTTTTATTAAAGAATTCTCAGTCATGGGTATGTCATATGAGAGAACTGACACGTACAATGACGTGCCTCATGGCCGAGAAGTTTCTTAACAAAATTTCAGAAAATTCTTGAACATTATCTTTTAAGGGTCACAAATCTTATTCACTATCAACCGCTGAGCATCAAATGTAATTAACAAGTCATAATTTAGAATATATATACTTAATGAATATCGGTTGAAAGTAAGTAATAAATAACTTTGGAAATGTTTTCTCATATATATTTCGGCGGTTTGAGAAGGAGGGGGCAAATGTGCCGAGGGTGCAGTCGGTCATATATAAAAAGAATGCTTGAGTTTCGTGACTACTAAAGTAGTGTATAAAAAGTTCAATCAAACCCGTAAAATTAAGGCATGTTGTTTTTATCGTTTTCAAGCTTTTATTTTTTAAATTTTGAAAATTCGTCTATATTTTATCATTTTAAGTGTTTTCAGTCCAAAATAAAAAAATTAAACACATTCTAGATAAAGATAAAAAAAAAAAGAAAGAAATTCATTTTTTTTTCTTATACTACATACTAGAAGTGCAAAATCTAATAAATTCAAAACTTAAACACTATAGAATGTTTAGCCACATTACGAGTTTCTACAATTGGATTTCACATAAGCACCGTTAATATTGTAAAACTCAAAATTTGATCTTGTTTGTATCATCAAGTTTTACGCTTTTGAATTAAAATTTGATCTTTTTTTTTTTTGGGGTGTTGTTGATTTAAAAAATTAATTAAACCGACACCAAACCATAATAATTATTAATAATATAATGAATTTTCTATTATTATTTGGATTGAAAGACTTGACCGTAATTCGTCGCTTTTCAATTTGTGACTTTGGGCAGAAGGTGCACCTAACGGTCAGTTTGGAGAAAATGAAAAATATGAAGGGAGAAGCTTGTTTTATCCACCGACAGATGTTTGAGGGGACACCCAAGACACAAGAAACATACATATTCTCCTGTTAAATAAACATCAAATTGGGCTCCAGAATAAGAGAAACAAAAATATAAAACGTCATTTTTCATCTTCATATATACAGAGTGTTTGGCGAGGTAGATTATAATCTATTTTTATTAATAATCTATCACACGATATCATTTTAGTAATTTTATTTTTTTCAAAAAGTAAAAGTCAAACCGCAATTGTTTACTTTTTATAAAACAACAACTAATAAAATGATGTCACGTAATATATTATAATCAAACAAATAATCTACACTATTGCCAAACACTTTGTATTAAAAAGCAATCCAATCACATGGATAAATAATTGATTTTGGCAAAACACCTTACATTAGTTTCGCTATGGCATTAAACAGATGTTATAACATAATATCTATTAATATGATTTGTGAAGATTATGATATACTCACATCAATACTTGATATTATGACACATCAATGTCTCATACCATTATGATAACACATGTCCGGTGTTCTATTATTTTTAGATGGATCATAGTCTCGATGAGTGTCTTAAAATGTTTACTTTGGTTCACTTAAATTTGTAGAACTCTAAACTAACTTTGCTAGTTACCTTAGAACTATATTTGGGATTGACTTGCATCTAAGACTAAATCGAGGTTTTTCTTTTTTCTTTTTCCTTTTTCCTTTGTTTTATTTATTATTATTATTATTATTATTATTATTTTTAAGAGAAGACTAAATCGAGGCTTTGAGCTTTAAAAGAATAGTATATAAGAAAAGAAATTTTTTACGATCAATTAAACATATAGAATAAGGTATTAGAGACATAAATTTTTAGGAGAAATGTGGAGTATGAAGCTGCTTAGGTGTGCTTAGTACTATTGGAAAAATATTCAAACATGAGACATCTGGTGCCGTTAGACACTAAATAAATTATATGTAATGATACCAAGAGCTAATGTGGTTTGTGAAATATGTGGTGATGTGTTGATATTAGGCCACTACTTAGCATGCACACAAGACTCATTGGTGTGTCAGCCATAACTTTAATTAGCACAATATTCATAAGACTCGTTGGCATGTCTATTTATTTCTCTATTTCTTCGAGTCAAGATCAGCTTGTAGGAGTCAAACATTTAATTTTTGTTAAATAAATTAATGTTTTGATTGTAATATATAAATGAATTAGCAAACGTGATTTGCGAAGAAGTGATTGATTGTTAGTGGTAGTCCTAGCACTTGTGAACCTCAATAAATGCACGCATCAATTAAAATAATTTCATCACTTTCTACTTCATAACAAAAATAAATTAGTGACACCAAAAGTAAAAGAATGACTAGTGTGTGTATATTCTCTCCAGTGTGTCTAGCCGACAGTGATACCCGATTCCAAATAATTGCAAAAAATTAAATAAGAATAAATTAAATATAAGAAGAAATTTAAAGGTGGGTACTTTGAGGTCAAGTGAAAAAACATATTGTTGTCACTTTAATTAAATTCTCATTACTATTCCATGAAATGAGACAAAAGTTATGGGACCTTAGTAGTATTTTAAAAGTGCATTAATTGTAATCACTTTGTGATTGTGGGAGTCAGTACTTAAACAACTTGTGATTACTTATTAGGACGTTAATTGAATTGATTAGCATTGAAGACAATGTTGTTTCTCTCCTCGTCTCTTGTTTCTCTGCTAAATCTCTATTAGGAAATTCATTTTATTTAAGTAATAAATAAATTAGTCAAACTTATTGAATACTCAAATTTTTATATAGAAATCACGTGGTCTCCATTATAAAAAACAAGAATTCACTTATAATTATGGGTTCATGGAGCACCTATTTATAAAAAAACAAGAATCCACTTATGGGTTCATGGACCCACAAGTGGTTCTTACATTTTTACATTTTTTATATTCATAGCGTGATTTTGTGGAAAATTTTATCAAATACCTAAGCATCTCATATTTTGATAGTTTATTTATTTACATATTTTAATTATTACTTGAATTTGAGTTAGCTACTTTGCTCAGTTTTGCTCTACCTTTGAAGGCTTGCACTTTCGTCCAAGAGTAATTTTATAGCTTCACTAATGTGAATGATAAAAAATGAAATAAAATTCGTAAAAGATGTAAATTCGAGTTTATCACAAAATATTTGTCTAAACAAAAACAGAAAGTTGAAATCGTTTTCTTGTGATCCCTAATACGCTAATACAATATTTAAATCTTTCGCTGATGTCAGTCGCTATGCTGTGGTCTAATTTTAAAACTAATCGATGATCATAAACACAAATCATATTTTAAACCCTTTGGTTTTCATCCCTCTTTAAAAAAAAATGAAAAACAAATTAAAAAAAAATCTGTGGGTTTCAATCCACCACGAGGTATGATTTTGGACTCTAAAAGATAAAATAATTGGGCCTCCAAGTTTTGGGCTTATGGCTTCTTGACTAAAGACATTACATGTCAGAGTCTGATTATGGAATCGCACTCGATTATTAGGCCATTCATTTTCAAATCCAAGTGGGTAGATTCATGCCCACATACGAGGGAGGCGTAGCTGCGCTTTCCGTGATTGCCATGAAACTACTAATATCTAACTATATAATAAATGGAATCTCTAATGTTACTTTTCATCTTCTCTCATTTTATTGTTCCTTAGAACAGTGTGTTTGTGAAATTGCCCTCACTTTTTCTTAGTTAATTTCCTATTTTACCCCTTATGTTATATGTAATGGCAGATCGTTAGTGTCTTGCAGCTTCTTGTTTCTTCGCTTTTTTTCTTTCTTCTTTTCGTTCATTTGCTCAAGAAATCCAGATCGAGCCTCGCTGTGGAGTCGTGTCCAGGTAAGTAAGAGTAATACACTTACTCGTTAAACTCAGATTGGTTAATTTTGTATGGGTGTATTCTTTTTTTTTTTTTTTGGTCTTTGATTACCTTTATTTCAGTGAAATCGGGTTCAAAGAACAGGGTTTTATGGAATTTGATGCACACAAGTTGTTTGATAATTTGTTTAAATGGTAGTACCTGGAAAATGATAATTGGATGTCCAAATTAGAACTTCTAACATTAAATTGGACCACTGTAAGCTTCTTTCTGATGAAACTTAGTATTGCCTCTAGATGGAAGATTTACCTCATAGAATTTACTATTTGAAACTTACAATTTTAGCACAACGGAAAAAGAAAGATATTTTTTTTTTAAAAGGGAAAAACTTAACTTTCATTACTCGTAGGATCATCCAATACATCAAGCGTAAGTTGCCTATTAAGCCACTTAGGCGCATAGTTCATAATACAAATATTAGGAGAAATTATAGCATGCCTTGCTGCTTCATGCGCTACTTTATTTGCTTGTCGGGTGCAAAAGTAATAGTGAAATATTCTTTTATGATATGTTAAGTTTGTAATGGTGTGCTAAAGGGCGGACATTTATGTCTCTTTTGAAGTTAGTGTATATAAAAGATGACATTTTGAGAATTTCCTCAGTGGATTGTGGATAACTCTACGTAATCATTCCTGAATGTTTATTCATGATTTTAATTTTTTTACATCATTATTAAGTGAAACGTTTGTTCTTAGTGATAGTTGAATGGAGAGAAAAAGGGTGGATCTATGGCTGAAAAAGTAGATGTTTATCAACATCAAACAGGCAAGCGAATTGAAATTGCCCCCCATTTTTCAGGTTCGTTGTTCTTTTCTGTCATTTTTTAATGCTTTGATTATTTGTTACTCTTCCAGCTTTTATTTTAATAACCTGCCACTTTTTATCTTAGGTAACTGCTTTTCTTTTTTTTGGGTTGCATATTTTGTTCACTGTTCGGTTTGTGATATTGTGATACGGGGATTGGGGATATTTGCTAACTTAAGTATGAACATGATTCACTTTGAAATTTTGTTATTTATAACTAGGCAAACTTTGAAGTCAAAGGTCTTAAAATACTTTTTGTTCTTTTTTTCTGAATTATGTTATGGCTGTTTTTGGTTCCTTGAATTAATTGGCCAGATTCCTAGAATTTGGTTGATGAAATTTTTGGGAGTTATTGGATGGCAAGTAAATATGTTTTGAGCAAGACATGAGTAGAAGGATTTGTTATACAGGTATGAGCTAATCAAATGATTTCTAACGGTTAAGAGGTTTAGGCTATTTTATTTAACCGCATTCTGAATATGGTGGCCAATGTCTCTTTCTTTTTTTACTTTTTTGAAACTCCCCATACTGTTAATTATGGGTTTTAAATTGCAATACTTTTGAAGTCAGTGTGAATATTCAATCTTGATCCTACAGGTCAAGGGTACTTACTTGCTCTAGAGCTCTTGAACACTTCTCAGAAGTTTTCTTGGAAACAGATCGGAAGAGCGTCGTGCGTCTGCTGCCCTTGCTACTGGCATCTCCCGTCTGAAGGAGGCAATAATTTAAAGTCAGAGGTACTGTACATCGGCATATAGTAAAACATTAGAAATTCGATAGAAAACTAATTGTAAACTTTTTTCTGCTCTTCTTTATATTAAATGTAATTGGGTTTTCCCATCACTTGCTAAAGCAAGACATAGAAATTAGTATAATGTAAGTTCCTTTATGCCGGACGTATTATTGAAAAAACACAGTTGGAAATAAAGAAACTCGAGCATGCTATGCTCTAGATTGAATCTGCTCTTGCCAAACAAGAGAAGGATACGGGGAGCATATTCGTTAAATTATGAGAAATGTCAATGTTTGTTAGTAGTTTCTATTGACTGAAAAATAATGAAATGATAATTCGTTATTGCGTGATTAGTTTTGTGGTTTTGTACAGTTTGCCCTACGTGTATCCATAGTGTTCTGTATTTTATGATTTTGTATTTTCTTAAAAAGAAAAGGACAGAATGATCAATTGTTTTGCCGAATTGTATGCTATTATTTTTGTTAGTTTGTTATCACCAACATAGAATGGTTCCTCTTTGGCTGTAGATTTTGAGCATAACTAAAATGCAGGGCTATCTAAATTGAGTGGCGACATATCGGCTATGATCCATCTTTTAAGTGTGTATTATGGCTCATTCTTAGCTGGAAGGTAGTGCATTGAATTGTTTTTCATTTATATCGTGTATTTTTTTAATCTCATTTGCTTTAATCCATTGACGTCCTCCAGATTGTTTCTATAACACGTGAACTGTCAAGGAAAAGTTACAATTTTTGTAGTAATATCACCTTAAAATACCAGTGGAGTTTCTGTGTCAGCTTTGAGACAAAGAATTAAACTGCAGAGCTGATTTCTTTGATAGCGACACTCTATCATTGGCTTCTACGAATCTCCTGATTGAGATTAATTATATAATAATTAGGCAAATTAAGCTAACATAATCACTAGCAAATTTTTGGGCAGAATCGCCAGTTGTTACAAAGTACCTGCTGTATTTCCTGGGAACCGAAACTTTGAGGGTCGTGTCCATCCTTTGACAAGAGCTGACTACGTTGCATCACCCCCATTGCTTGTTGCATACATCCTTGCTGGGACGGTTAGTAAATACCTCCAACCATATGTTTTTAGGGAATATCTTGTGTCATTTTGGATTGATAATACAAGCAGATAGGGTTTAAGCTGGCTGAATTTTCTGGGACCGCCTTTCTCTTTCCTTATATATATATATGTGTGTGTGTGTGTGTGTGTGTGTGTGCGTGTGTTTTTTTTTTATTTTAAATTTATATTTTACTGATTCTTAGATTAAGGTATCTTAATTCTTCTCGTGCAAGTTGACATTAACTTCGATAAAGAGCCCATTGGTATTGGCAAAGATGGTAAAGATGTCTATTGCGTTTGATTTTATACTTGTGGCTCATTTTTACTTAATAAACTATATGAAATTATATTAAATTGTCTACACAAATTTTAGCAAAAAATAAAACTAAACACGTGCAACGCACGTGTGCTCACTAGTGTGTGTGTGTATATATATATATATATATATTTTATGACTAATTGTGTGCCATTTTTAAATGGCAAAAATAATTCATGGGTTTTCAATTATGAGAAACATTAGTTTGATTTGCATGAGGGGTAAGGTAGTGATTTTGTCGAGGCTAATTCAGATTGAGCGGGTTCAGGTAGAAACATATCATGATGAGGAAAATGTTTGAGAAAAGTGATATTGGGATTTTGATGTTTTTGTTAACAAAATTTATCTGTAGTTTCCGTTGAGATTTTGTAACGAGAGAATAGTGATGAAATGAAATATACGCAAAATTACAATATTTTTTTAATTCAAAGTTTGAAGTAGTGTGAAAGTTTAATGATATCATAATAATTATATTTCCACTCGTGTAAGCTCTAAAGGAATCATATCATATATAATATAATATAATATAATATAATATAATACAACAGTTTTTAATTGGATTTGGATTTTCAACTACAAATTTCCCGCTCTTTCGCTGACCTCATCATAATATTGCATAATAATTGTTGCATAATAAAAATTAATCCCTCCATTACGATTATCTGATCTTATTTTCCTTTTTAAGATATTCCACATATATAGTCTTTTTTATATTAAAAAGTCTAACTTGCATTTCTTTACAAATATATCTCTATTTACATTTTAATTATAACTATCAGTTTTGAATTTTATTCATAGATAAGTTACGTCTAAAGAGTATTTTCTCATGAGTATGAAAATTTTTATTTAAATGGGTATCGAATGAATATGGGTATGCACACGCTCAATACATATTATTACACTGTTAACGAATAATATTAAATACGTTAGATGATTTAAAAGTGAAATATAGTAAAACATTAATTGAGTACATAAGAAGGTAATTATTAATATTAATAAAATATTAATTTAATGCGTCAAATACTAAATTAAAACTGTATATTTATTATTTTTGCTACGCATATCCGATAATGTGTATTTGTCTAATATTTTATTATTCATTATTATTGAACCTTTTTTTGAAAATTAGTCTCCTCGTACAACGCACGAGTGAGAGACTAAACTTATAGTTGCAATAGTTGACTGTGATATGATTATTTATAACGATGGCAATAGGGTGGGTTAGCTATACTCTGAACCCGCTCCATGTGTCTTGAAGTTACCTAGACCACCGGAACCTACAAATTCATATGGCAGGGCAAGACAAATCGGGTCATGGGACGGGTTAGGACGCCACCATGACCCACAAAATAGCTCATGAATTTTTTCCCTGTTTTATTAATGTTATGTGCAACACATTATTAATTGATGAATGTAGAATAAAACAAAATCTTTATTTAGAATTTTAAAGTTCTCAACATTAACTAATATAATAGTATAATTCTTTCAATTCGACAGAAAAATCCTTTTAAAAAATAATATAATAAAAAATTAAAAATAAACTACAACGAATTTAATGATCCATTAGTCGAATTGTCATCTCTGATAATTTCTACACATTTTTCGAAATAAATTTATTAAAAGAAAAAAAAAATGTCTGATGGGTCACAGGTCTATAGTGCGGGTCCAACCTAACTCGCACCTGCCCTGGACTCACGGCGGGTCATATAATGTTGCCTCATACCCCTTATTTTGCCCTGATTAAGTGTGACGAGTCAATCATATTAGAGGCATATCTCTACGGGTTTATAGATTGATTGGTTAAATTGTCATATCTAATTATTTGACTCTTACTTATCACAAATTTATACAAATTGGACGTGTGAATTTGCACGACTAGTTTGGAGGAGACTAGAATTATGAACTCAGATATTTTACTATAAATATTTCCTGGTAAATTATAATTCGCATATCAATTCGTAATTTTATACAATATAACTGGTATATTGTACTTTATTTATAAAATAATGTCCACGCTAACACGTCAATTTTGATATGAATATACACTATAACCTGCACAGATGAAAAAAATCTAGATCCATACATAAAATATAACATTGATAATTGTGTTTGTTAGGTTTAATATCATAAAGAAATTAAAAAACACAACCTGCATGGAATTAATATGCATCCCACATTTGTAAGTAGCATACAATCGATTCTTTATTTTGATGACATAATTTTAAATTCTTGTTATTACTCCATCACCATATCTTTGAACCAATAACTTTTTTATTAATTCTTTTTTTTTCCTTTAAAAACAATAAAACTCAATAGCATCATTCTATATTAGTTTCATACTCGTGCATTTACGTACACATTGTGCTTCACACCCGTGAAGCACATTCCGAAGTCCCACACCTCTCACGATACTTAAGATGTCACGCCCCCGCTAACTTTACAATATTTCCGATTATCTTAGGGAAATTTACAAATTCTGTAGCAGAAGCTTTTATTCAAATAATGGAGACGGGACGTGCGAAACAATCCAATTTATCTTATCTTACTGAGTTTAATAGATAAAGATAATTTCATAAGTTAACAAATCGTTAACCTTTTAAAGAAACATTACAACTAGGTTTTTCAAGAAAATATATAAATACAAGAAGTTGTATTAATAAACATATTT
>CAVNYN010268559.1:0-14334 GCA_963692815.1 Nyctanthes arbor-tristis | reverse complement strand
GTTTGGTTCTTTGAAAAATTAATTGGTCAACCCATTTTCTATTCACATATTTCATTGGACTGCAAGTACTTTCCAGTTCTCCGTGACTAATTTCTGTTTTATACCAAAATACCAACCTAAGGCTAAGACATGGGAAACTCAAGTGTCAAATATGGATTTCGGTCATGAAACATGAAAACTCTTCCATAGTGGAAATTGATTGACCAAAATTCCAAGAACTGGTGTACAATAAGCCACGATAATCAAGTATTTAACCTGTGATTGGAAATAAGTTCTTTAGTATTGGAAGATATAAAGTGAAAGCGGATAATGGAGAAACAATTTTACAGGCCAGGGCATATGTTAACTCTAAAATTGAAAACATGAAGTTATTGAGGAATTTTAACTAAGATCTCAGTTGCACAGTGAAGTAAAAATATTGATATATGGTATAATTGATTTGACCTAAGCCACAAGAACATATGTTCCAACACATCATATACTACACATCTCCAACTGTGTATGTGTGTGTGTATCTACATACACATATATATACACACACACACACACGCAAACATGAATGCTAATTTAAAACAAAACAACAAGGAGAAGAAGCTAAGAAAATCATGGAGTACGAATTTTAGGTCAACTTCTAGATGTCCATACATTTTTCACGACATCTGAATATTCACTTACAAACCAGGCAACAGAAAATGCAGTGGCGTAGCCTGACAATGGTCGATGCGTTTCGACTGCCCCTAGCCGAAATACAATTTTCTTTTTCTTTTTTTTTTTTTTGAATTTTTCAGAGGGTAAAAAATAGGATTCTTTTTTTCAAAAATGAGGGTGGCCAGGGGTTGGGGTGGCCACCCCCTATCTCTGCCAATGAGAAAATGCCAATGTCCAATTCCAATTGTGAAAAGGAACTAATCGCTACACATGGGAAAGCATGAATGGAGCTTAACAAATACAATCTTTAACTGTAATGGCCTATTACTCAAGTTAATAGCTGTAGATCACATATATATGCCAAAGCCTGGTTTAGGAATATCATTTTTATCGTGACTGAGCAGCCTGGTTTAGGAATATCATTTTTATCGTGACTGAGCATTGCATAATCATATAGACCACTTAAAATGGTGCATTTGAAATTCAAAAATCCTATACTCTTCTCCAAACAAATAGAATTGGACATGCCCATACTGACTAGTTCCTTCGCCATGAAACCCAGCTTTCAGCGCTTTTATGTAAAATAAAAATCTTATATTCCTAGAAAACAGAAGAGATACAGCCAGAGTTCCAAGTTCTCAAATTTCAAGTATGAAAAAAAACCAAACAGCAAGCACAGACAGCCATTTTTATCTTCTCCCAGTCAAAATCCCACCTTTCTCAACCAGGAGGCTACCGTTTTCTATTAATTACTCAGACATTTTTTCATTATTCAATTCAACCGCTGTATTCAAATAAAAAAAACATCAAAAAGCAATCCAAAAAAATTCAACCTTTACAACATCAACATACAAAACATCCTATCCGAAAATTCCAGTTTCTATAAACGCACATTAATGCTCAAAACTATCCTAATCAAAAACTCAAATAAAAAATAAAACTGAAGGTGAAGAAAGAGTAAAACCTGGATACTGAAATCTCCATCAAGGGAGACGTTATGAGAAAGGTCGGGAAGGAAATCACCGGTAGCAGAACCGAGCATCATCTGGCGCTCGGTTCGATCAAGATCGGATGCCAGAGCAGCCAAATCGAACTCCGAGAAAAATGGGCCCTGCAACACCGTATTAACACAATGCACCGCACAAAGCTTCGACTCTTGTACCTCGTGGTACAATATCCCTCCATTGCTCGCCCCTCCCGCTGCTCCTCCTTCCATCCTCGAATTCATCGATTCTCTATCTGAACCCGTTAAAGAAAACCCTTAGATTTTAGTATTTATTTATGTTAAAATTGAGTTCCATCGGATGGAGATGAAAGTAGAAATTGAATGAAATTGATTTTGTTACAATGGCTATTTTTATTTATTTATCTTGGGTAGAATTATATCTTATTATTTTTGTTATTAATATATTTTGCTCCTTTTTTTTTAAGAATATATTAATATATTTTGTCGTTAATATCAAATTTCTCTAAAATAAAATTAGAACGAATAATTGTTGCAAAATTTTAAATTGAGGTATTTTTTAACAATGGTCACTCAACGATTCAATGAAAGTTAAATCAGCTCTATCCTCAGCACTTGGGACTAAGCGTCCTACGATCTTTGATTTTTTTTCAAATTTCTAGCATATAAAAATATTTGAAGTTGATGAGAGTTGTGAATAAATTTGTCAAAAGAGACTAAATTATTTAACCCCCTTTGAAATTATTGTAATTTTACCATGTCTCCTAAAAAGTTTGTAATTACAACATTTTGGTATTCATAAAAAAGTAATTGATTTTTTGAATTATAATTAATTAAATGAGTGAATCCCTTTATATTATAATAAAATAATAATAATGTATAAGGAAAGTAGGAAACAAAAATCATTCTGTTTCAAAAAAAAAAAGGAAAAAGGAAAAAGGAAACAAAAATCACTCTTAACAATTCAAGGAAAGGAAACACATAAAAGGCGGCAAAATTACTAATTCCCTAACTTAAACATAATTATTTAAAATATATTCTAAAAAACTGAAAAGGTCATTAAGTCAGGAAGATAACTGTTTAAAGGTCAAAACGTCGAATTAGAATTGAAGTGAAATTGAACCAATTTTAATTAAATAATAAAAAATATATTTTGGACTTTTTAATAAAATTATGGTTCCCCCCCTTTTTTTAATCGGTTCTACCGGTTTTTTCCGGATTTCTAATCCGGTTGTTAAATAGTTAGTATTTTTTTTTTTTTTGGTGAACAGATCGGTTTTCTAGCCGATTCTCAGTTTTTCCAGTCAAACCAGCCGGTCTAGTTCTTAAAACCTTGGTTTTTATATTAGATTATTAACGATCATTTTTATTAGCAAATTTTTCTTTGTGTGTTGGACTAATTAGTATCAATTTCAGAATCATTACGAGAATAGAGAATTGATGCCTGTTCATTTCGTTTCTATTTTAGCGTAAGGAGACTTGAAAAGTTTTAGGAAATCTATTTCTGGGCTAGCCAAGGGGTTAAGGCCATAAGCAAAGATACCCATCCCATTGAGACCTCAACTTAAATCTACCCTTTCTTGTCAATGATATGGGAAGGTAGCTAGCTTCTCTTAGATGCCTTCTAGTGAGGTTGGAAACAGATCCTCCTAATCTTGCAATGTAAGATGGATTGGTATTGACAACTTTCAATAGAAATGAAATACGAGTTTTATAGCTTTCTAATTGTATTTCTATCTAACTATCCCAACTCAAAACTTGTTTGTATTGTTTAACAAATATGTCAACTTAGATTAAATTTAATATCCTCCCAAATGTATAGCGTTCTAAGAAACCATCAGTGGTTTGGCTTCTTTTACATGCCGTACCGCTAGACATGTGAGAGGAGAATGAAACTACAACTTACATGGGGTTGGAAATAGACCTTCCAAGTCTTGCAATGAAAGATGGATCGGTCGGTTCTCAAGAAGATTGACAACTTTCAAATTTCAATAGAATTGATACGAGTTTTCATAGCGTTCTAGATTGACCTTACCAGTGTATATATTGAATGAGCTTAGAATGTTATTATTAAATCAAAGATAGACTCTAACCGGACGGACAAAGGATCTACCATCCACAAGCAACAGAAAACGTTGAGGATATCATCCTGAGTTCCTGACCTTTTAAGACAAAAGATGCTCTAAATTATTGAACATCAACTCCCATTTTCCAGTCAAACTAGGAATACGTGGTACAAAGCAAAATAACATGTTATCCCAGGCAAGTACATAAAAAATTCCGCAATTACTAGGGAGCATGCAAGGTAGAGCTGAAAGGGACCTCTAAGAACCAGGTTGACACCCAAGCAGGCAAAGCACTGTAGGTGCCCCCTTGAACCCAGAAATCCGAACGATGATGGGCAGGAAACTACCACATAAGAGAAGCATAAGAGTAGCAAGTAATGCAAATGGAAAGAGTGAAAAAATGGATGACAAGCAGGACACCAATAAGGGGAAAAAGAAAAGGGTTTAATTTCAAAAGGAATTTACAGAGAAGTTCATTATCAAAGTTGAGGCTAAAACTCAATGGAAGTTGAGCCAGATTTGCTCTGGAGATCAGAATATAAACTGTATCACAGTATCAGAGTCAGGATACAACGTTATAAGAGTTTAAAGTTCTCCTTTTCAGTCAGTCAGTAGAATTCTCCTGTATGTGTACACCTTTGGTCAGACGCAACCTCTTCCATCATGTTTCTTTGACGTTACCCAACTTTCATGAAACAAACAACATGCCAACTCGCTGAAGATATATGCCCTTAAAACTTTATATGCAGTCAGAAAATCAAACCTACCTTTGTTAGTACATCTATTCTACTTCTGCAATGTGTGAAGATATACTATCTGTATTTTGAAAAAGATGTCCCTTTAGACTGATATTGCGGTCTCTTCCCTTCAGACAAACCACTGTCGCTGATACTCCCCCCTTCAACATGGTCATCATGTGCATCAGAAAACTCACTTGTCCATGAGTTCAAGGGTACAAGATAGCTATCATCTTTGGAATTCTTCTTTCTCTCCTCAATTCGCTTCACATTTTCAGAAATCTGACGGAAGGTTCTATTTATTTTTGCAATTCCTCTTTCGACTGGTTCCGCAACATGTGAAATGGTGAACTTCATATCATCAACAATCTAGCACATTAGAGAACCTTGATTGGTAAATTATGAAAACCATTAAAACAAAATTTAATCAAATAATCCTTTTTCTAAAAGCTTTTCAAGATGTGGTTCAAGATAGTATTGCAGCTAGCTAAGAATTGAAATTCTGATCATGCCATTTTTCATTTATAGAAAATGTCCATGTGTTAGGGCCTTGTTGAAAAATGAATTCGGCATGTTGCATGCCATTTTCCAATCATAAAAAGGTTCCTGTGTATGGCCTTTGTTGAAAAATGAATTGGCTTGTTGCATGTCAAAGTTGGAGTACCAAGTCAAAAAATTAAATATAAACGAATCTATCTAGAAGCCAATGCCATTAAACAACGTGGTTCAATATCAAGGACAAGTTTGCAAGGAATAATAAACTCACAATTTCACCACTTCCAATTACCACATCACGAACACTCTGATGCAGCTTCACACGTTTTTCTCTCTCATCGTCTCGCCCATTGCGTACCCTCGTAGATCTTTCACAGTCTCTCACCTCTTCAGGATCTGGTGGAGACCCTAAAGATGCATAATCTTCCATCACAGCAACATTTCTTATACCTCTCTCTCCACGCTTATAAGGTACAGCCGGGAAAACGTAAAGGTGTACCACAGCAGCAACACCCATCTGTTTCCAAAGTTCAAAATTTCAAAACTTGCAAGGAAACGGTCATCTACTTGAAAGATAAAACTTTAGATATAAACAGCAGCCGTTAATTGTTCAAAAAAGTGTAGCGAACGTGAAAGTTAAATATCAAAACAGGTGGGAACACAATAATCTTTTGGCAATCATGATTAGGTCCTAGGGGTGTAGCTAGAAGACAGTCAAAGGGGTAGCCGAAACTTGACAACCCCTAACCGAAATATAAAAAGAAATTATTATTTTTTTAATATTTCAAAGAGTAAAAAAAAATGGATTTACTTGAAAACGGGGTAGCCAGGGATCGGGGTGGTTACCCCCTATGTCCACCCCTGTTAGGTTCTATGTTGAGTATAGAAACCAAGAAACCATGGAAAAAAGAGCATATAAAATTTATATACAGAAAGTCCAGAGTTGCTGTGCACACACATCCTTATTCAATAAGCATCAATAAAAGAACTCCAGGAACACATTAGGGTGTGCATGGTATTGATTTATCAAGAATGAATTCCTTTCCACATTGACTCTCCACCACGTATTCTTGAAATAATTATTTTTCGAGCTTCCTTATACAGTACCATAGATTCTCAAAAAGATCACCATTCACAAAAACATTCTAAAAAATCAAAACCACACACCTTCCTATTACAAAAGACCAAAGGAAGCAATATTGCAGCAACGGATAAATTACACATCACTAGTAAGAATCTCACCAATTATGGTAACCGGTAGCAATTCAATAAAATATCAGGTAATGAAATGATTGGCATTATTCCCTTGCTCTCCCCATCATATTAAAAGCATAAGCCAGAAGTTCTCAGTTTATGTTTCTGAGAGAAGCCCACTTTCCCTACCATATGTAGTCAGGCTTTTAAAAAGCACTTACACGTAAAATAACTCTCATTTCATGCATGTTATAACACGTTACATATGCTCAGATCATGCAAAATTACATGACAAACTCGAAACAAAATATAAAACTTTAGGCGCACCTCAATACAGATGATGTAGTCTTGTATGCGTGTTTGCAAAACCCGAGCCAGAGACCCATTAAATGCTCCAAACGAAAAAAGAAATGCTACAGCAACACCTTGCCACCATGTCAGAAAAACGATTGACTTGAATGTCAAAAACTTGGCCAACGGCTTGATAGGTGCCAACTTATTCTTGGTGACAGAGTAGAACTGGACAAGGCAATATAATGCCCAGGTCTGGCTAAAATTTAGAACAACGGCTAAGTATGGATAACTGCAAGCCAACAACAAGCTTTCAGATCATAATGAAATGAAAATTACCTTATTTGCTAAATGCGTATAGCAAAATAAGAACCTAAAAAACATTTAAGTAATGCTGGTAAATACAACTACAGAGCTTATAGTACTAGTAAATACACTATTAAGAGCATATACTATAAGACCATGGAGACCCATTACACAGAAAAAGCAAAGGGTAAGCAGAAATTATCACATTAAGTGAAGCTGTAAACTTTAAATACTGCCAGAATTGACAAATATAACTTACGCATAGCCCCACTGAAACTTGCCTTCCCCATAAACGCCAAGCAATTCAAAAATCATCGCTAGTAAAGCACACAACATCTTCAGTATCATCTATAGAAATAGAAATCAGTCAATATACCATATCAAAGTAACCAAACATGAAATGTCTCAGAACAATGGATTGCATACATATTGAACTATTCCAATTCTCACAGCCTGATAGAAGTAAGAGCCAAGCTGCCAACTGCTAAGAAAGCAATTTAATGGAAAATGATGTTCAACAACTCCATAAGCATATGCCTCATCCAGGAGAGAGACACCAGAAGTATCCCAGCTTTGGATTTCCATAAATTCAATGGTACTTTTCTCTCCACCTGCAACACATGATACATTGATTAGATTATATTCTTCTCCTCAACTGTTAGGCAACCACCACTGGAAAACATCATACAAGCAAATCAATTTCAAGACGAGTGAGTCATACAGAGGGAAAAAAACCTATGAAGAATCCGATTAGTTCTAGCCTTGAATTTATCGTAAAGGATTCAGAATGTTAGTTTAAATGAGATTAAAGAAATATATCTAGCTTAAAGTACCTATGTTCATGCAGCAGTAATACAATATATAAATCTTTCCATTCCACAGGATACTAGAACTTTTGTGGTCTTGATTATTCGGGATTCATATATGAATGTCTTTTCCATCGTAAATCATTCCAGCCATCTTCACCATTTCATTGCCCCCTTCTATTTTGAAAAGAAATAGTTAGATCATAATTTCCACTCGGTGTATGATGCTAAATTGATGTTTTAATAAGAATCTAAAGGAAAGAATTAGTGGTAAGAAGTGTTCCAAATGAATGCTTCATATGTATGTATCAATTTGAGTCTTGAAAGTCAAAACATCTGTGTGTAAACTTTGGTGATAGTTCAGCAAAATACAAAAAAACTGTCATGAGGTAGTCGTGCTATGTCAAGCACAATGGAAAAAGATTTCCAGAGTTCATTCTACATATTTGATTTTGTTAGAGCGTTAAAGATCTCAGGCATATAATTAGTCCTCCAAGTGCTCAGGGCCTCTCATGAGACCACGAACTGGTGAAATCAGCCATAGTTCAACAAGAAATTTGTGGATTTTAAGATAATGCCAATATGATGTAATCTATCATACTTCAGTTTCAAACTCCAAAGATATCAGGAAAACAATAGGACTTGACTTGACAATCCTCAGTTAACAAGAAATTCAAATGAAACACAATTCTTTATCTCACAAACAAGAATCATAATACATCAATCACTAATGATCGAAACGAAAAGAAATAGGACACCAAGAGGGATCAAAGACTTAATGCACACATTCAACATAACCACCCTGCCAATGTATTACGGAACAAGTGCTGCAGACGTACCTAAGCAGGCAATAAGATATCTCCAGAAACAATACAAAGCAAAAGCTTCATAACAATCCCGTAAAATTTCGCAGTAGAAAGCAACATCCGACTTCAATAGCGACAAGAACTGTCATGAAATAAAAGAACAAAAATGATAATCTTGGGTGAAGGGAATATATCTTCAAAAAGGTATCATTCCGGACACAGCAAATGGATTATAGTTTCTGGTGACAAGTTATGTACTACATTTTGCATTTCAGTTTTCTCTGCTGATGATTGACAAATGATGCAATATCTCTGTAATGTTTAGAACTTTCATATAACAAGAATATAAGTACAGTTTGCATGTCAGTAAGAGGCATTACAGGTTCCTTCCATAATGAGCTGTATTTTTTGCAATTTTAGAATCCTGCTTCTTTTGAAATATAACTCTTCCTGTGCTCAATCTTCAGTCAAGTTTCTTCTCAGAACAATTTGGTAACAAACTTAAAAGACAGGGCTGAAAGAAAATTACGATATCAACCATATGAAGTTGTATCGAAAGGATATCCGGAGCTAACAAAAACCTACACCTTGACACCATTTTATGCTGCATCTGTAAATTTCTGTAAATTTTATGATTTATCAACATAAAGCCTGTTCAGTTTGATCCAAATTTGTACTGCAAAGCACAAGAAGAAAGGTCAATCAGGAGCAAAAGGGGAAGAACAAACCAACATTCCAAGAAAAGTTTTTTCTGTTTGTAAAATTCATGATATGACACTATATTTCGATGCAAGCTCATCAGAGGATTCATTACAATGTGAAACTAGTGAAACACATCAAAAGCTTAAGATACAGGCCAGTTGTCTTACTGATTCCAGCGCATAAACAGGAACCATTAGAATGAGTCCAATCAAGAACATCTGCTCCTGAAATGAAATAAATTTCACCCTTATCAAGTCTAGAACATAAAGAAAAATGACGCAAAATAAATATTTTAAAGAAGCGAAACAAAAAGCAGGGGCATGCTTTTGTTTCCTTTTGCATATTCGGAACCATTAACAAATGCAACAAGAAGGAATTACCAGAAACAGCAGAGAAAGAGAAACTGCAACTAAAAATTTGGAAATAAAGATGCCACAGACCTCAGGCTGACGGTATGAAGCTAAATGCTCAAAGATGAGGTACATGGAAAGAATAAGAGCCACCACTACAAATATGGCTGCACTGCAAATTGTCCAGCTGTAGAGCCCGGAAGATCCAGTCTTCAAATTAATGGACCAAAAGTTTCCATGCCTGCTTGTTGACTCAACGAAAGTAGTAAGATATATTAATGAATGAAGAATCCCTTTCCATCTCATTGCAAATCTTAGAAGTGAAAGCTTCCAAACAACCAATGAAGATACTCCACTTTGGGTGCGTAAACTTCCTTGTCTCTTTCAACAAAATTAATGTAACAGATAAACCAATGTAGTTAACCTCAGCAACAGCATCAAAGTCACTGCATTTTATCAAGCGAAGACTTCTTAGAAGGGCATTAATAATTATAAAAGGCTGGCATGACAAGGCCTGCCAATAGTTCAGGAAAAAAAAATATATCAAGAAAGAGGATCACATAAACTCGCAGCCATGGTGAATCCTTTTTTTTTTTTTTTTAAATCAAATGGTGAATCCAATGATACTTGAGCTCTAAAAGTGTTACTTTAGTAGATTCCATGCATTCAATTAGGGATAACAAAATTGGACATCTAAAATTTCACATATGGAGACATGCTTTGGCAAAATGTTACAACTTCACCCCCCACCAAAAAAAAAAAAAATTGCAATAGAACCCAACTTGATTCGAGGTTATCTAACCCAACTTTAAAAAAATTAAAAAATCCAGCGAAAAAGAAAACCTCAATGTCCAAGTAAATTGATGAAACCTGGGAATGGGATTACCAAAATTTTTACCTTTTTGCAGAATTATCATGACTTGCATTAAAAAATTGTTACAGGTCTATTACATTCAGTCAACACCACTCACTACATTAGGTATAGCTAAATTAAGTCGGGGTAAGATAGCGAATTGCAATTGATTTATTCAATTTATCTTTTTTACCGTTGCTTTGTTTTCTCCATCTGCCGGAACCTTAGGCTGTTCACTTAGAATTGTGAAATTCATTCTGTCAGTCCTAAAATTTAATGTTGAATACGCGTTGAGTACACATGATATAAGTGCATGCTTGACTAAGCTTAAAAGGTTATAAGTAAAGAAATTTGTTATAAGTAAATCATTTTTTTTTTTATCGATGTTTGAAATAAGTTATTTATTTATTATTAATATTATACAAGTAACCCCCACTTAACATACAAATAAGTAAACATTTTTTCCCCTCCAAAAGTAATGTATCTACACATATTTAGAAACAACATTTTGCTTCAAAGTTTAACCAAACAACAAACATAATCGAACACTTATGAATGTCAAAGCTTTAGCCGAACAGGTGACCACGTCAGATGGTGAAATTGAACATGTGATCAAAATGTCTAGTATTAAATCAATAACATGAGCACATCCCTTCGAAGTAAACCAATAGAATCCCCTCATTAAAATCTTGAATTGTTAAAGAAGTAACCCTACTACATTTAATTGTTTGTCCTCAATACGACCATCACCTGCCGTCTATATTCGTTCCCTGACCACAACTTCACAAGTATTTCATGTACACCTTATTCATGAACAGGAACAGAGGCAAAGTCACCTGGGGTCTAGTGGAAGCAGTTGCCCCCTCTGGTTTTTATTAGTAATTATAATATCACCAATGGGCATCTAGTTCTCAGTGCAAGAAAAACCCATAAATATTCACAACAATAATTCAATAGAGACAATGTCCAGAAAATACTGTTGCATAAGGAAGATCTCGTAGAGAAATAGGAAGGGAAAGAGCGTCCAAAGAGCTAGGAGAAGAGCCTGGCGATGGGGTTGGAAGTTGGACGGAAACTTGGGATTGAACAGACCACATCCCCGGAACCGACGAGTACATAAATGAATCTGAAACTTACCTTCAAAACTGGTGATGAAGAACAGAAGAAGATCAGTTAAATTGTAGAAATCAAGGCAACACAAGATAAATCAGTGCTAGGAGATGATCAAAACGGCCCCCGTTCTCTCCTCAACTTCATACTAATTTGTACGTTTCTTCCTAAACGCAAAACTGTTCCCCCTGCACTATTTACAATGTGAAATCAATTGAATTGCGTTAAGTTTTCACCGACAAACGACGTCGTTGTCTTGACAGACGCTGTTGTTAGTGCGTGTCTGTCACCCAAAGCAAGTCTATTTCCGCGGGGTGTTGGGTGGGCTCTCGACTACCAGTACGGTAGCTCTTTAAATCAGCGTTTCGTTCTCGGTACAATTTGTGAAAAGGTCATTTTCGCTCATTTTTCCATACAGACTAGGTATTCCCCGAGTTCAATAATGATCAACTTTTTGGTAGGAATGATAATTTTGTACCCGTTATCTGATACCCACTTGTCATTACCCGTTACCCGATATCAGGGACCCATCTCAAACGGACCATTAAGAATTGGGACTAGCATAGGTAGTGACAGCCCCGGCTCGTCTGACTTGATACCCAAGAGTTTTTTTTATTATAAAAAAATTTTAATATAGAAGAAGAGTTAGTGAGGTTTCGAACAATAATACTTAAAGATAAATCAATATACCTTAACCACTTTACTTAATGTTCTTTTTATTAAATTTTTAACTAATTTTAATAGTTAATTTTTTTAAGATTTTCTTAATGGAGCGGATAATGAGTATCTTTCTTGTATCCGACCCGAACCACCTGCCGATTTGAATTGGGTAGGGGCGTGAGGGTGTCCTTGACGGAGCGGAAGCGGGAACGGGAGCGGGGGAAGGCATACCCTCCCCGAACCAGCTCCGTTGCCATTCTTACTTTTTGCCATCACTACTTCAGCCTTTTTGTGGTTTGGGTGTGATGGGGCGGCGTGGGGGATTTCATTTTTTTCTTTTTAATTATTTTTTATTTTTAATTAAAGAATCAATTATATAATAGTAATTTTAATAGAAAATTAATAGCAGAATTTCATAAGTTGGGGACGGAAAGTGTTATTAGAAATATAACGTGAAAATAAATGAAAAGTTGGTAATCTTATAGGCCAAAAAAAGATAAGAACAAAATTGTGTAAAATTTAAAATGTAGGACCTAGAGTAAAAATTACATTATAGAAAAATCAAGGGTATAAAAAAATAAGGACAAAATTGTGTTAAAATTGAAAAGTTGAGGACCTATAATGAACATTAACCTTAGTAGAAATTATAATAATGAGCGAAAAAATTAGTGGCAGGGATGAAAAGATGATTGCACAGTTATATATATATATATTTTCACAATTAAGTGGTGCTGAAATTATTAGTTGATGAAATTATAATGGGAATATATTTCAAAAAAAAAGGGAAATTATAATGAGAATCGAACATCCGAGCCTCAAGAAGCTGGCAAACGATTTCTATTTATTTGATTTATTCATTTTTTAATATTTTAAGAAAATATTCAATAGTCTCTATAAATGTTAGGCATTTTATATTTTAGAGAATTAATTTTAACATTCTTAGAGAGTCCAAGTTGAGATCCAATAAACTCTCGATTTTATCTCATTGGTCATAAACATTTAAAATTACATAGCCGAAGCCGTGAACCATCATTTCTCTTCACTTATCGGCTAGATTAACTTGCTCGTGTAACTTTATTTTTCACGAGACAAACAAATTTGCTAAAAATTTTCAAACACCAGACATATGCGGCCATTGCGACATTAAAATGGTGATATGATTTAAAAATAGCCTCTGATGTAATTTCGAAAGAGGAAGTTGATGTGTTGATAGCACGTGCATATTACTATCTCATACCGTTATAACACCAAACATTTAGTGTAACATCCCGCGAGAATTTAACATCTAATAAAGCTACCTGGTCGGCGATGATGGAATAAATATAATTGCTCAAATTACATTAGAGGGTCTCAAGATTATTGCTTAATTGACAACCAAAGAAAGAATTCGGTGCTTGATTAACGAAAATAGAAGTGTGGTGACTAAATTACAAGAAGACACAAAATAAAACGATTTCTTGAGTAATAAACTAAATACCTTAACATTAGTACTGCTCTCGTCGTGCCACGTGTTGCAATGTGATTGACGGAACTCAAATTTTATTAAAACCAACTCAATTCCAACTATTATATATAGACTTGAAGGTCCTCAAACTTCTCCAAGCATCCCAACACCCCAACTTCCCCTTCATTCCACCCAAATTCGTCCATCTCCATAGTGAGATGGAAACCAACTTCAAAAACCCACTAAAATACCTATTTCTCACTTGAAAGACGCTCCTTACCATATATAGAAAGATTGTAACCTAAAAAAATAGTTTTTATTAAGGAATTTCAAGGCTTAATGATACTTTTCTATGTGAGAATTATTCGAGGAATGTTTGGGTAACTTTTAGGGTGAGTAACACGTGTATTGATTCTCTCTCTCTCTCTTTAAAAATCACACTTTTCTTAAATTGCTTGTGAGTAACGCATACCTTGACTCTTCCTCTCTTTGAATCTCATATCTTCCATAACTCTCTTTGTTATTCAATATTTGATTGTAATTACTCCTCATGCTCCCATTGTATTGCTTTGGCATTTGATTATTTACAGTACACTATTGCTTTAGATAAATGATTGTTTCTTGCTCTTGAGCCTCGCTAGTGGCACTGTCCACCTGTGTTTGAATTGTATTTGTATTGCTTTATAGTACTATGACCTTGCTATATGATCTTGACCATCTTAAAATGTTATTGAATCGTATGGTTTACAGGTAGAGGCTAAACTAGTGATGTGCCCGAACTTTATAGCGTTGTACCTTTGTCATTTGATGATCTTTTGTGTGGGCCAATACACATTGTTATTCACTGAGTACTTTGTACTCACCCCCCTCTTCTACAATCCTGTAGGTATTGAATAACTAGT
>CAVNYN010268550.1:0-38188 GCA_963692815.1 Nyctanthes arbor-tristis | reverse complement strand
TCTATCTCAGCTCATCTAGCTTGGTCCACTAGGAGATAAAGATCTTCACCCAGGATGTTGGCAGGCCCTTTAGTAGGTCGCTCTTTGCGAAGAGGAGCATCAACAGGGACAGCAGGAAGGGTAGGCGGAGGACTGGCCAGGGGCTCCCGGATGGCCAATTGCCTTTTCTTTGGTCGCTTGGAGGCAGTCACCTGGTCAGCTGTCATGGGCCTCTTTCCAGCGGCTTTATCTTGCCTCATCTTTTTCTTCTCTTCCTACCTCCTCAAACCCTCATTAAATTGCTCGACAGTTCTCATCTCCTCAGCTTGTCGTGCACCGTTTTCTTCTTCTCCCACACCACTCTCTTCTTCTCGGCCTCTCAAATAGCCTATTTTTAGCCCTTGGATTGGTATCTCTTCCCTGAAAAGAAACAAGAGTCAAGTCCTAAGGAAGTGCTCAAAAGGCAAGGTGTCCAAGCATAGAAGAACGGCTTACAGTTGCTCAGATTCCTAGCGAGCAAACAGGCTGGTGATTACGAAGAAGTCCTTATCCGTCAGGTTTGCGACGTGATGATGATGTTCTGGAATTTGGGCTACTATCTCAGCTCACTCTCGAAACAACACGGAAAGTGCTCGGCCTCGCTCGATTCCTCACAAAGAAGAAAATACAGTTAAAGCGTCAGTCAGTCAGCCCGCTGAGGGAGCTATGTCGAAAATACGCTTACTGGGTTCCATGTAGCTCATGGTAACGGTCATGTCCTCATCACTAGAACTCGGCAAACTCCTCCACTCGCCCCTACCTAGAACCAGCCCTCTTTCCAACCAGGGCCGGATTTAGACTGTGCAGCTAGGTTAAACCATCCTTCCCCAGCGGGTGAGGGCCGTAACACATAGCAGGTGTTGAAGTCTTCAGGAGTCAGATACCCCCATCTTTTGTGTTGCCACAAAGCGAGGACTCCGATTATTGTCCTCCAGCTCGCAGGTATAATTTGAGAGGGGCAATCCCCCAGGATCTCAACAGTCCAGTGACAGGCCTCGAAAGCAGAACGTGGAAGCTGGCCTCAAGCATCCTAAAGCTACACACCCCCAAGGGGCAATGAGCCCGCTCTTCTGTATAAGGGACCCAAAGTGTGGCGCGATCAGGAACACGGTAATCCTGCCTTATCACATGGAGGTCAGTTTCCCTTATTTTGGAGGGAATGTGTTTGCACACCCACGGTCAGTCTTTATCTCAAATCACGACCACTGGAGGCCTCTCACTGGAACTCACCTCCTCATCACCCTCGCTCTCATCATCCATCCAATCAAATTGGACTCCCGACGCCGAATCAGGCGTTTTCCCGACCGTCTCCTCATCTGTAGACGACTCCACGTCTATCGCCACGTCCTTACCTGCATCACTCACCGAAAAGAACCCCTTCCTACCCTCCATTTAGTGAAATCCCCTATAAATCAGGAAAAGATTATTCTTTACCTTGGTACTGAAGTTGTCTCTAAAGATTGAAGGAATACCGGGACAGGATCAATAAATTGTGAAGAAGCCGGAAAAGGTTGATGACAGAAAACTCCTAAGAACTGATTGCGAAGGAAGATAATGTAGAAGGAAAAGAAAGAGTGTACATAAGGGAATAAATAGAGTCCTGTGGAAAGGCATCAGTTGCGTAGAATGTGGGGAACTTAAAAGGCAGCATTTAAGAATAATGGTTATTATCTTTAAAGATCCTTGATTATGCCATTCCACCAAATGACGGACACACGGTAAAGAGAGCCACCTCAAAACCTTTTTTTGAAATTCAAGGAGTCAATCTTCGGGCGGCAAAAGAGTTTCAAGAAAGTAGCCAGTTTACCTTCAAGGCCGCTAAACCTTGGGCTTAAGGAACAGCGATCTTGAGGGACATTTTGTAGCCGCCAGGCTACAAAAATCAGCGAGGGTCAAAGGCCAACAGGCACGGGGTCTTGGAAATAGGTCTCAAGCGCCTCACCTAACCCGACAACCTGACGATCTAATAACCAGAGAACCTGGAGACCTGATTCAATGACCAGGTGATGGACATCTTCTCCGACGCTCCTATGGTCCAGGGCGTCTGGGCTCCCAGGAGGCGACCCAATGTAGCGCCACAACCTAGCGAGATAGCTGTTTGAGCAACAATATGGGAACCCATGTAGGAAATCTTATAACTTACGGCTGATGGGATGCCAACATTAAATGCGAAACGATGGTCACATGCTCCATGCATGGCGGAAGCAACTATTAGTAAAAAAGTAAAGGATTAATCCCAGCTGATTTGACATTTATGTCATCCCTGTGGGTCCAACATTAAATGCATATAATCATTATCCACATGCAAACAAGTAAACGTACACTATAAATAGAGGCATGCAGAAGTGAGAAAGGGTGGACACCCAAGTCTCATCACTCTTGTCTCAACACATTTATAGTCTTCCATTTATTTTAAAAGTTACAAATATTCCTTGTCTTAATTTGCATTTATTGCTCATACCGATTTGAATATTAGTTCCCGTGAATATAAATCTCGTTTGTTGAGTCAAAAGCTAAATTTGACATCAACAAATAGTTTACTCATGTGTGAGTAATAACTTGCACTTCCCCCTATTTACATATGTAGATTGTGATTTGTGAGTATGAAGAGCTTGTAAAATTCCAAACAAATTTTGTAACCGAAAATTAAAACACTGGTTGAATAAATATTCCAAACACTAAGAAAATTAGAAATCTATTCATAACACAACATTGTCCAATGAAAAATTTAACAGGAAACAATTATATTCTAAACACTAAGTGGAAAAAAAACCAGAAGTAGGCAATAGATTTGTTTAATGCAAATGGCAAGCACAAAAGAAACTTAAAAAAAAAAAAATACAATTGCTTTCATTTCTCCAACTTTTATTAAATCTCTGAGGCCCCCACATAAGCGTGTTGAAAAGTTCAAACATCCCAGCACTATATCTGGCTCAGATTCACAAAATTCTGCAAAACCAACATCAATGAGTACTGAAGTTCTACAAACAAAACAAAAGTCATGCCCAGTTTAACTACAATCAGATTAGCACAAATGGTACCTTATTGTTAAAATTTCATCTTCCATTTCAAGCAAATATATCATCTCTGTTTCCGCTTTCAGCTGCAGTTATAAGATCAAAGATTAGTATAACATTACAAATTAATTAATACGTTCCAACCCACCTAAAAATAGACAACGGTGAAGAAACAGATGGAAATAAAACAATTAAAGGCAATATGTAACTTGAAGATTAAAAAAAAAAAAAAATCTTTAAGCAAGCTCTAAGATTCTTACACGTATTCAAAAAATCAAAAAGAAATCAAAATCTATAACAATTAAGCAAGCTTTTACTCGTATTCATGATTCTTTTTCACATGCTTAAGTAATGCATCTAGGAGAGACTCCCTGATCTTAATTATAAGTAGCTCTTCGGAATTTGTCTGTATTTGTTAGCAAAGAAGTAGAACCAAAACATAAATATCTAAAATTTATATACAAAGCCCGGTGTTCTAGTACCCCCATTAAACCCCCTTAATCACGATTTTGTTCACCAAGGGAGTCGTACGGTGTAACCCCGCACGAGGCTGACGTGGCAGTGGTTACTAGGTAAGTTAGAGAAAAAAAAAAAAGGTCCAAAAACCAAATTTGAATCCCTAAATTCTGTCCCATTCCCACGAACCCTTCCGTCCCGCCTCCCCCTCTCTCTCCCTCTCCCGCTCCCGCTCCCTCTGTCACACACACTCCGACCACCTCCCCCACCCAAAAAATTTCCGGCCGACAGAGGATTTCACTTGTGAGCCGCGGAGGAGAAGACCCGTGGAGGAGCGCGTAAGTTTCGTGCCTGAGAATTTGATTTTTTGCGTTTTTTTCAATTAATTCTTGCTGCCCGTGATGTATTACTCGACCTACTGACGTTCGGCCATTCTTTTTTTGTTATTTTCTGGTGGTGATTTGGGCGAAGTGGCGTAGTCATTCCGGAAGCCTCCCACGGTGACCTTTAAAACCGTTAAGTTACCATCTTTCCTCTACAATTCCGGCTGCATACTTGTTATGTTCAAGAAGGTTGTTTTGGTTTTTTGTAATTACAATTATTTTGTTCCTCATCTTCTTGTTATTATTATTATGAAGTGGTCTATTCTTGTTTCCTATATTGCTAAAATGAAGTGCTCTGTTCTTTACGATGAAAAAAAAATGTTTGGCATAATACTGATTCACGGTAATTTGCCATTGGTCTTTTCTTTTCTGTGTGTTTAATTTGTAAAGTTAAAATGGAGAGAGCATCACGGCTAGATTTTGCTGCCCGGAATTGGAATGGGAAATTTTCCACTTAGAATTTGTGTGATATTATTTTGCTCTCCGGAATTGGAATTGGAATGTGTGTTTAAGTTGCTAGTTGCCAATATCAGATACTTGATGGGGCTTTAAGTATGCCAAAACACTGATAAATATGACGAAATAGAACGTGATAGTTGAAAGAAATAGATGTGATATTTCTCTTGCTACGTGACTGATTCTCATTCATTATATTGACCATTTCTGGAACTACGTGATCAAGCTTCCTATATTTGACCTTGTATCTTGAGGATTAACGTTGTGTGTTAGGTTGTATTATTTGTTGTTAAACAAAATAGAACTAAGTAAGTGTTTAGAAACAAAAATGGAAACTTGCCAATCTTTTTACTTCAAATAATGAGAACCGTTAATCAGATAGTTGGTGAGAAAGAAAAGGAAAAAGAAAAAAAAAGGACGTGCTTTTGAATTTCATGGTTAGAGAGCAATCGAACTTTATTAATGGTAGAATGGTCTCCTTTAGGTCATTTCTATTTTTAAGTAACATGATTGGGCTTTATATATAATTAATTTAATGTAGTGAAACATTTCCTAGTCATTTAAATAATTTGATTTATGTATTTATTTCATGATTAAATCTTGTATGTATATGTCATTGAGTATATATTGAACACGTAGTTACATTTGTGTTTGCAAAGTACGTACGTAAATGATTTGTCGGCAAAAGTAAGAGGCCAAATGTTCATTGTAGATCAATGAATATTAGTGACTCTCTATTTCACTGTCTCATTTTATTGTATATTTTAAAGTTGGACAAGACGCTTAGCCTGATTAAAAGTGGTAGGCTGAGAAGTCGAGTCTTTTTTTTTTTTCATTTCATCATGTCTTCTAAGTATTGTTTTTAAAAAGTTAAAATTGATTTGAGCTCTTGAATTATTAAAGACTAATATTTAAGAGTGTTTCACAAAATAGCATTCTACAATTCTAGTTCTAGAAATGTTATAAGAATGGAAAAACTGTTATTGACATTAAATTCAATAGCATTCGTTGGAATGTTGCAGTAGAATTAAAAAAAAAATGTTCATAGATTTCGTTACTCACGCCGAACCCCCTATTATTACACCAACTAGCTAGGTTTTACTACATTCAAACTATCCTCCGAGCACTTCCTAAATTAGGCTAACTAGACTTTCTCACTTTTTGGTGGTGAGTTTTGCAATACCCAAAGTTCTATGTTAATAGAGCTTTCCGCCGTTGTTAACACTTTGAATATAGTTATCGCTAACTTGAACTTATATTCGTTACAACTAATATTTGCTAGACACTAATTAAGAGAGTTCAAAAAATCGAATTGCGTTCTTCTTTCAAATCCAACTTGAAATATTAGTCTTTAATAATTCAAGAGCTCAAATCCATTTTAACTTTTTAAAAACAATACTTAGAAGACATGATGAAATGAAAACAAAAAAGACTCAACTTCTCGGGCTACTTAGACCTAATTGAAGTCCCCACTTTTAATCAGGGTAAGCGTCTTGTCCAACTTTAAAATAGACAGTAAAATGAGACAACAAAATAGAGAGTCACTAATATTCATTGATCTACAATGAACATTTGGCCTCTTACTTTTGCCGACAAATCATTTACGTACGTACTTTGCAAACACAAATGTAACTACGTGTTCAATATATACTCAATGACATATACATAGAAGATTGAATCATGAAATAAATACGTAAATTAAATTATTTAAATAACTAGGAAATGTTTCACTACATAAAATTAATTATATCTAAAGCCCAATCGTGTTACTTAAAAATAGAAATGACCTAAAGGACATCATTCTATCATTAATAAAGTTCCATTGCTCTCTAACCATGAAATTCAAACGCACGTCCTTTTTTTTCTCTTTTTCCTTTTCTTTCTCACCAACTATCTGATTAACGGTTCTCATTATTTGAAGTAAAAAGATTGGTAAGTTTCCATTTTTGTTTCTAAACACTTACTTAGTTCTGTTCTGTTTAATAACAAATAATACTACCTAACACACAACGTTAATCTTCAAGATACAAGGTCAAATACATGAAGCTTGATAACATAGTTCTAGAAATGGTCAATATAATGAATGAGAATCAGTCACGTAGCAAGAGAAATATCACATTTATTTCTTTCAACTATCACGTTCTATTTCATCATATTAATCGGTGTTTTGGCATACTTAAAGCCCAATTAAGTATATGATATTGGCAACCTGTAACTTAAACACACATTCCAATTCCAATTCCAATTCCAATTCGGGGTAGCAAAATAATATCAAGCAAATTCTAAGTGGAAAATTTCCTATTCCAATTCCCGGCAGCAAAATCTAGCCATGATGCTCTCTCCATTTTAACTTTACAAATTAAATACATAGAAAAGAAAACGCCAATGCCAAATTCCTGTGAATCAGTATTGTGCCAAACATTTTTTTTCATCACAAAGAATAGAGCACTTTACTTTAGCAATATAGGAAACAAGAATAGAGCACTTCATAATAATAATAACAAGAAGATGAGGTCCAAAATAATTATAATTACAAAAAACCAAAACAACCTTCTTGAACGTAACAAGTATGCAGCTGGAATTGTAGGGGAAATATGGTAACTTAACGGTTTTGAAGGTCACCGTGGGAGGATGCCAGAATGACTACGCCACTTCGCCTAAATCACCACCGGAAAATAACAAGAAAAGAACAGCCGAACGTCAATAAGTCGAGTAATACATCACGGGCAGCAATAATTAATTGAAACAAACGCAAAAAATCAAATTCTCAGGCCTGAAACTTACCCTTTCGCGGCTGCCGGAATGGAGGGCGAGCGTTCCAGCAGTGGGTCGTCTCCTCCGCGGCTCGCCGGTGGCGTCCTCCTTAAGCCCGAAATGTTTTGGGTGGGAGAGGTGGTCGGAGTGTGTGTGACAGAGGGAGAGGGAGAGGGAGAGGGAGAGGGAGCGGGAGAGGGAGAGGACGGAAGGATTTGTGGGAATGGGACAGAAATTAGGGATTCAAATTTGGTTTTTTGACTTTTTTTTTTTTTACCTTCCCTAACTTACCCAGTCACCACTGCCACGTCGGCACCACCTCAGCCTCGCGCGGGGTTACACCGTGCGACTTCCCCGGGTGAACAAAACCGCCCTTAATCATGCTATGTTTGTTCTGTTCCAGAAATCTACAGAAGAAACTTTATCGCTCCCTCCTACTTATAAACAGATTCTACACCCCTTCTACAGAAGACAGCCAATTTCAGAGCCAATCTGCGGATCAAAACTTGTTAATTTATTACAGTAAGTGGTGAGATAAAAAAAAATGAAGACTACATGAGAACGAGTGTACATTTCCCTGTTGGATCACAGTTAGATACTGCTAGATAAATAGATTGATTTAGCAACAAATATATAAATTTTTAGCCCACACTTTAACCACGTTAGTAAAACTATGTTTAAAATAATGAAAGTGATAGCAAATCTAATCACAATGATAATTTCTACCAAGCAGTAAACCTCTACAGCTCATGAATAATAGCAATCAGCACTAATTATATGCTACTGGAGAAAAGACTAACAAATAACTACATTTTCAACCAAGAAGGCACATTCCAGAATATAGGTCACGAAAGCTAGTAGGATATCACTGAAATCTTAGATCCAAGGAAATTTATTTCTCATTTAACCAAATGGTATCGTTGCTACCTGCATCAACTTGTTGCGTGCAATAAATTTATTCACATAACAAATTTAACAAAGGAAATTATGACATAATGTTAGAAAGAAAAGAAGAATAACAGATTGCAAAATTGAGAAGAACCCATAATTGTGACAAGATTGCTACACAAATTTTAGTCACATAATGCATATTATCACTCTGGATTTTTGGGTTTGCACTGAAGTATTAACTAAAGTGAGCGCGCTAAAGTATTAATATGCACTAAAATTACGGGTTACCCAAAAAACAAATGGGTGCACTCACTAAAATTTCTGCAGGAACTCACAATTGAGAAGAATTACATAATGCGTGTATTTTGCAGACTAGGCTAGTACCTCCATCCAACAAAGATGGTCCTATTCTCTCTTTCACATAGATTAAAAACAGTTGATTTAATAGTATCGGAAAAGTAAATTTTAATGTAATTTATCTATTATACTCTTTGATTTAATAATTATTTCACTTTAATAATTCTATTTTTTGATAGCCATACACATTAAAGAATGACATATAAGAGAAATAATATTTCAACTACTTTTTAAAAAGGAACAGAGGAAGCGTCTTCGTGAGAGGGCCACGGGCAAGAAGGTTGAGCAAGAAACCAACCTTATGGTTGTTGATCCTCTACCAAAGCGTCAGCGAGCTATTCGTCCCCCTACTCCTCTTGGCTCTTCCTCAAACTCACTGTCCTCTGAGCGGAGTCAAGCGGGGATGAGCTACCTATTTAGGGAAAGGGAATCCTGGATTTGGTGGTAGACAATCTGTTCTTCCCTGTCCAACAAAATTGACGGGCTGCAATAGAGAAGTTGAAGGATAAGAGGCCTAAGGCTTTGCTCAGTTTCAATCTTGCCAAAAGGCCGCTTGAGAAGCCCATGGAGGGGCTGCCTGGGAATCTTATCGAGGCCATGGGCATGGCCAGATGCTGGTAAAAAAATTGGAGAAATATGCAACCTCAATGTTGCTCACTGAGCTCCTTCGAACAAGCGGAGCCGTATAAGGCGTTCAGATGTTTTGGACCAACACGTACAAGCTCGCGTTTGGAGAGTCATTAATGACACTAGGAAAATGACCAAGGAGGCAAGTGAGGCTGCCAAGGTGAAAGGGAAGGTTGAGCTGGCCCTGAAAGAGAAAGAACAAGATCTATCTATTTCCAAAGATGTGGTCTCTAGTTGGGAAGAGCTTGAGGCCTCAAGGAAGAAAATTGAAGAGCTAGAGAGAACATTGGCGATCGATAGGTCGAGTCACAAGCAGGCTCTAAAAAAGGCGGAGAACAGGGCCGCATCTGAAGAGCTAGTTAGATATAGGAGGCTGTGGCCAAGTACAAAAGCTCAGACGAGTTCAAGAAGGCTACTGCCAGGTTGTACTATAAGACAGCCAAGGAGATTCTCGGAGAAGTAGAGAAGGTTCGGCCCGAATACGACCTGGCTTTCCTCAAGGAACAAATAGCCAAACTTAAGCCAGATGATGAATACATATAGGCTGGTGCTCCTGCTAGTGAAGAGATTGAGGTCCTTGCTCCAGAAAACCGGACCAAAGCCTCTGCCTCTTTATTTTTGAGCCTTCTCTGTATTTTCCATGAATAAAAGACTTTTCATACAACTGTTTGTTCATTTAAATGACTCTGTTGTTTATCATTTCTCGCGTTAACTTGTACAACCCTTGGGCAATTCCTCTGGCCAAAGTGTTAGGACGCTTATCTAGAGGCTTGTTCTTGTTTACATCGTGTACAATGAATTTGAGTGAGGGTTCGTACAAGTGTCAGGCTATTTAACCAGAAGTTGACTCTAGTTTCAGTCGTATGACCTATTATCACAAGTGCTTGGTCGCTAGGGCTTGCCTCAACTTTAGTTGCATAACCGTCAACCTAGATATGAGGTCACTGACTAGCAAATCAAATCTATTTTAGACAAGTGTTAGGCAACTGGCAGGAAGCTCGTTCCCGCCTTGGTCACGTAATCTTTACTTAGTCATAGATATATCTTGTTTGAGGCCGTGGAGAAGTGAGGATCTGAGTTTTTAAACAAACTATTCAAACAACGTTTATCTGCTAGGTTGTGAATTATCAATGTGGAAATTGGGATACCACAAAAGTGCGTTAATTTACCAACTGTGACCTGACAGTTGAGAATTGATACCCGGTTATTGGTAACATTTCTTTAGGTGTTCTATGTTCCAAGGATGTATCAACTCGTCCCCTTGCATGTCTTTGAGCTCGTAAGCTCCATTTGACAAGATTCGCTTGACTCAATAGGGACCTTCTTAGATAGGTCCCAGGGTCTCTGAAGCCGGCTCTCTAGAGGATAGGAAGACTTTGCGCAAGGGTCTTCTACATCAAACCGGCGTAGTCTAACCTTGGTGTTGTAGAACTTGGCACATTTTTGTTTATATGCCATGTTTTGGATTTTAGCCGATTCTCTTTTTTTCAGCAATGAGGTCAAGCTTATTGGCAAAAAGCTTGTCGTTTCTCATTTTGTTGTAGTGGGCTACCCTAGAAGTAGGGACTTCTAGCTCGACGGTGATCATTGCTGTAGTGGGCTACCCTAGAAGTAGGGACTTCTCATTTTGTTGTAGTGGGCTACCCTAGAAGTAGGGACTTCTAGCTCGATGGTGATCATTGCTTCAGCTCTGTATGTGAGAGAGAAAGGCGTTTCACTAGTCGAGGTTCAACAAGTCATTCAACAGGACCACAAAACCGCTGGGAGCGCTTTACCCCAGCTCTATTTTAGAGCCTCCAAACGTCTTTTCAATGTCCATTTGATAATTTTGTTGACAGCCTCAACCTGCCTGTTGGCTTATGAGTGATGGGGGTGGAATAAAAGTTTTTTATGCCCAACTCTTCACAAAATGATCTAAACTTTGTATTGTCCAACTGCTTGCCATTGTCTGTGACTATGGCATTTGAGACCCCAAATATGCATAAAATTGACTTCTAGATAAAGCTCATTGTTTTCTGCTCAGTGATGGTGGCCAGAGCTTCAGCTTCGACCCATTTCGTGAAATAGTCAGCGGCAACAATGGCGAACTGAGTTCCTCTTTTGCCTTTTGAAGATCGGAAGAGCACACGTCTATCCCCCACTTGGCGAAGGGCCATGGTCCTATGAACGCCGTTAGCTCTTCTGGTGGGCTTTTAATGAGGGCAGCAAACCATTGGCATTTGTCACAAGCTTTGGTGAAGTCGATTGCGTTCTTCTTGATTCTAGGCCATAAGTGTCCTTGCCTTAGGATTTTGTGTGTGAGGGCTAATCTGCCTGATTGGTTGACACAGGTTCCAGAATATACTTTCTTTGATATAGCTCGTGCCTCTGCGAGGGTAAGAAACCTTAAAAGAGGCCCAATGAAGCTTCTTTTGTATAACTTCTCACCAATTAGCGAGAACCTGGCTTCCCAATGTCTAAGTTTCCTTGCCTCTACGCCTGGGGAGGCAACACCCTCCTTTAAGAACTGGATGATGGGGTCTATCCAGTTGCTTATCTAGCTTACTTCTGTTATAGCTATATCTATTTTGTCAATGAACAAGTTGCTAGCTCATCAATTGGAATACTACTAAGCTTACCTGCCATCTCGCTAGTCGCGAGCTTAGCTAGGGCATCAGCATGGCTATTTTCAACTCTTGGGATTCACGTGATTTCGAAGTGATCTAGATCCTTTAGCTCTTCTAGTAACCTATTCTGGTATCAGGAGAGCTTTTCACCTCATACTTCATAGATACCACTTGTTTAGTTTAGCATGAACTGGGAGTCACTTTTGATGATCAGCCTCTTGATGCCCATGGATTTCACCATGCTGATCGCGGGCAAGACTGCTTCATATTCCGCCTTATTGTTTGTCGTGCTAAAGCCAAACCTAATAGCTTGGTAGTAGTAATTCCCCGCGGGGCTGACAAGAACGATTCTTGCCCCAGAAGCATGACTCATGGAGGATCCATCGGCGTACAATTCCCAAGTTAAGGGCTTTGTGCTGCCATATTGGCTTCAGCGGGTGTGAGTTCGGCAATAAAGTCAGCTAGGGGGGCTTTACTTTTAGTGGCTGTCGTCAGCTTGTAGTTAATGTTATATTAACTGAGTTCTGTAGGCCATCTGACCAGACGGCCTGATAGGTTAGGTTTTCGGAGGACTTGTCTTAGAGAGGCACTAGTCAAGACATCGATTGTGTGCTCAAGGAAGTAGGGTCGGAGCTTCTTTGAAGCGACCACGAAAGTGTATGCGAGCTTTTCCATAGGAGGATACTTGAGCTTTGCATCATGCAAAGTTTGGCTAGCATAGTAAACTACGAGCTAAGTCTATCCTTCCATTTTGACCAAGACCGTACTGGTTGATGATTCTGAGACAGTGATACATGGATAGTATTTCCCCTGGCAAAGGTTTAGACAATATAGAAGGAAAGAAAAGGTGCTCTTTCAGCCTAATGAAGGTGGCCTTACACTCCTCCATTGATAGCCTCAAAGAAAGGCTTGCACTTGTCGGTTGATCGAGGCATGAAATGATTTAGCGCCGCAATATGTCCTATCAGGCGTTGAAGCTCTTTCATTGATTTGGGAGGCTCCATATTGAGGATTGCTCTTATTTTCTCTAGGTTTGCTTTGATTCCTCTCTGATTAACTATATATCCCAGGAACTTTCTAGGGGCCACTGTGAAAGAGCACTTCTTTAGATTGATCTTCATCTTGTAGCTTCTGAGGACCTGGAACATTTTGGAGAGGTCCTCAATGTGTTGCTCTGCTTGAAGGCTTTTGACGAGTATGTCGTCACTGTACACCTTTATAGTCTTGCCGAGCTAGCTCTTGAACATGGAATTTACTAATTGTTGGTAAGTCGCTCCGGAATTTTTCAATCCAAACGGCATCATCTTGTAACTGTAGAGTCCCCGGTCCATTATAAACGAGGTGTGCTCCTCATCTTCTGGGTGCATAGGGATTTGATGGTAGCCAGAATAAGCATATGTGAAGCTTAAAAGCTCATGGCCAGTAGTGACATCAACTATCTGATCTATTCTAGGTAAGGGAAAGCTGTCTTTGGGACGTACTTTGTTCAAGTCTGTAAAATCAATGCAAATTCTCTAGCTTCCATCGCCTTTCTTAACCAGGACCAAATTGGCTACCCACTGAGGGTACATCGCTTCTTTTATGAACTTATTCCCTAGCAACTTGTCCACCTCTTTAGCTAGGGCTTCATATCTTTCACTGTTCAGAGGTCATTTTTTTTTTCATTTACGGGCTAGGCCATAGGATCAATGTTGAGCTTATGGCAGGCGTGTCTACGATGGATCCCCTCCATGTTCTTATGGACTCATGCAAAGACGTCCAGATTCTGCTTCAAGAATTGAACGAGCTAAGTCTTCATCGGTTCTTTCAGCCCCGCCCTGATTTTGAACTCTACCTCTAGCCTAGTATCACTTACCTTTATTGTTTCAAGTTCGTCATTGGAGTGAGCCTGCGCTCCGGAATCATTAGCACTTCGATCAAGGGTATGAATCTCTAGGAAAGGTTTAATGCTAGTGACATGTTCCGGGTCAAATCTTGGCAACATGGGCCGGTTTCCTCATATGATGTAGTTCCTTAACTAGTGGAGAACTCCATAGCGTGGTGGAATATTGAAGTCATGGCTTTAAGCTCGTATAAGACGGGGCGTCCTAGTATGGTGTTGTAGCTTGAGGGCACATCTACAATGAAGAAGTTCGTGAAGACTTTAATTTCATGGGGTTCGTCTCCTAATTCAATAGGAAGAGTGATCTAACCACTGGCCTCCAAGTGATCCCCGGTGAAATCTTGAAGCTTAGCTCCACAAGGCCTTATATCCCTTGGGTCTATTTTCATTCGTTGGCGGCTTTCCAATAGATGTTCATGGTACTACCATTGTCAACCAAGGTCTTGTAGATTTTAACACCCACGACTGTCATGGTAATGGTCAAGGCACTCATATAGGTGTTCAGCTGGCCGCAGGCATCTTTATAGCGAGACAGAAAAGGCACACTTGAGAGGATGGGATGTGTTCCTCAGGTAAGTGATAGCAGACCTGGGCTTTACTCACGAGATCTCGCCTCTGTCCGCCAGAATGCTCCGTGTTAAGATTCCTACTACTGAGCATACGACCTCAGTGGGAGGTAGGTTCTGCGGAGCCCGAGCTTCCAGGTCTACTAAGGGACGAGTTTGCGTGTCCAACCCTTGGTGATTTGCTATGTAGTCACCCAAGTATCCTCATCTAATCAACCATTCAATCTTTCACTTTAGGTGCCTGTAGTCATTTGTGCTGGGCCCTACGGCCCTGTGATATCTATAGTACTTTGATTGGTCCACATTCTTCATTTGTCTCTTTATGGGTTTTGTCTTTAGCAGAATTGGGTCATTCCTTAAGAGGTCAAAGATATATTCTATAGTACCCTGATTGGTCCGCATTCTTCATTTGTCTATTTACGGGTTTTCTCTTTAGTAGAATTGGGTCATTCCTCAAGAGGTCAAAGATATATTCTACAAACATGGTGAGGGCAGTGGTCGGCCTAGAAGTGAAGGATAGTCTTTCGTTTTTTTTTGGGGTTGGAAGCTTCTTCCTTAAGGTCATTTAGTCATTTCTTCAATTCACCCAGCTCGTGAGTTCATTGAGGGGTGACCGGTGATTTCAAAGAGCCTGCAGGGGAAGGCCCGACGTATGTTTCTATAGATGAGTGGTTGTTGAGCCTCTCCTCGCTACGATTCAGGTGACCTCCGTCTCCTGGGCTCTCTTTGAGGCCAGGGACCCAATTCTGTGAAAATACTCCTTCCAGTTGCGTTTTTAGAGGGATCTGACACGGCCTACGAACTAAAGGTTGGCTGGCCAGAGTTTTACATTAGAGTAAAGCTTAGCCCTCTAACTGACATATTCTCACGAAAGATTCATCATCTTTGGGGATATTCTACTGTTTCGTTGGGGAGTTGGTGGGCTACGTTGCCATAGTTACTGAACTTCTTCGGCGAGGGTATCCTCCAGCCGCCGGAGAGTTTCAGTTTCCATTGCCGTAGCTGCCGAATGTGAGGGACCAGCACCAGCTGTGTCTCAATTTTTTTGAAACCCAGGAGGCAGTCTGATATTGCTGCTTCTTATTTTTTGGCTTTCGGAGTGTCTTCCACTCCTTTCTTCTTATAGGAAGTTAGATTTCACTAGATAGTCATTTTACACAGCTTTTTGTAAGGAATTTCCTATAGATGGCGCGAATTTGTTGACGTCAAATTTAGTCTTTGACTCAATAAATGAGATTATATTCATGGGAAATTCGTATTTGAATCGATATAAGCAATAGATGTTGAAAAGGAAAGGAATATTCGTAATAAATAGAAGGCTATAAATGTATTGAAGACATGAAGAGCGAGATTTAGGCGTCAAACCCTTCTTAGTTCTGTTTGCCTCTATTTATAGTGTACATTTGTCATTTGCATGGGAACAATGACTATATGCATTTAATGTGAGCCCACAAGAATGACGTAAAGGTCAAATTGATTGGGATTAGGCCTTTACTTTTTGACTAACGGTTGCCTCATACATAGGGTAGGTAACCCATATATTGTATTTAATGCTGGAGTCCTATCAGCCCTAAGTGATAAGGCTCCCCACGTGGGTTCTCAAGCTGCTGCTGAGTTGGCATGCTTCCTATGCTAGCTAGGTTGCAGCTTCTGGTTGAGGCACTTGTGAGCTTACTGGTGAGGTGCCCACACGTCCTCAACCGTAAGAGCACTAGAGTAGAGATTCACACTTTAGGTCACTGAATCAGGCCTCTAGATCTTTTGGTCGGCAGGTCGTCAGGTCATTGGGTTAGGCGAGGTACTCTGGGCTTGCTTCTAATAACCTATAACCGTTGACCTTCATTGACCTTTGTCCTTCACTGACTTTTATGACCTGGTGGCTGTATCAACAAATAAATTATGTTTATTTATAATTATGTATGAATAATATAAGTAAGACTGTGCGTCACGTTGGATCTTTATAAATAATTGGTAATTTTATATTATAATAAGCATTTTAAATATTTTTGATTCTTTTATTTTTTTTTCTAAGGTCCTATATAAGTTTTTCTAAAAGGATACTATATGAGTTTTGATGATTTCACTGTAAAAATAATAGCTCATGAAAGTTTCAATGATTTTTTTCAAGCATGAAAGAATATGATTGTCAGTGTTCAAATAAGTGGTTGTAACTTTTGCATATATGATCTGTTTATGGGCCATGACAGCAACTTTTAGAGCAATTCGACGAAATGAATTGAAAGTACTTATTTTAATTGTCAATTAGTCTAAGTAGTAGTTAAAGCTATTAGGTAGTAGTTAAAGCTATTTGGAAGGTGACAATGTATTTTCAATCAAAAGATTCTTAATATTTTATCTTATTTGTTCTGCTTTAATTGGAATATAATTGAATATAAACTAGAACCGGAGATAGAAGGCTATTGACACTCTGCTAAAATCTTGCTATCACACTAATTTTGTCAAATATGTCTTTCTATATATATTACTGGTAACGATCATTTTACTTGTTTTTGAATCAATTAATAACATTTATTTATGTTATTATCTATATCATCCTTTTTTTATGGATTGATTTCACTCCGATTTTTTGATTTTTTGACATTGATGCAGTTTTTTTGGGACTATCTACCGGTGACAACATTTCAATTAGTGTATGGAGCATATGACAAGAAATTGATGTCTTGACTTTCTGCTGGTGATGGAACTTTTTCCATTTCAACTTCTTCATTTTCTTTTTCCTTCTTCAGACAAATTTTCTCCCATTTTTTGCATTAAATTCCAACTTTGGCAGTAGAGTACATCTTGTCAACTTCCATCTAACATCAAAAATGAAAATGAAAATGAAGAAGCTTTGAATCGTCATGAGTTTTTGCAAGAAATTTATGGCTTCAAGTCCAAATTGCATTTAGGGATGGAGCGGGTTTATAGCTAGCAACATTGAGTAAAAGAACAATTTTTTTCTTTTAACTATATCTAATGTAGCTTATTTATTTTATTCGAAGTAAGTCTTCTAATTGTATCTTGTTTAATTTCAGAGGTCAAGAAAAAGATGGAGGTTGTGTGTCTACAATTAACGACATTAAGGTTACTGACTTAAGAGCTTAGAAAATAGTGCTAGAATGAATTAACAAAATATATATAACTGCACATGGGAATAAGTTTGGCAAATTATCTTCTTATATTCATTATTCTTATTTTATCTATTTGGTTTCTTCAATTCTGATATTGATTCCCAAGTAAAATTTATTAGATAACATAATCTTATAAAATTTAACCATTCAAAATTATATATATATATATATAATTTTATATTTATTTTTCTAAATAATTTGATACGAATCTAATGATTATTTAAAGATAATTTTAATATTTCCAAAAATTTAGGGATAGTATTGACTTGTTGGATGTTGTACAACACTCAAAGTCATTTCAAAAGAAAATAGTAGTTATATTCACCCCATAAATTTTACTAACTACATAATATATCTAGCATCCTTTAACTTTACAAATTTTCATGTTTAGGTCTTTAATTTTTTTACAACATAGTTTTATATATAATTCTTTAATATTTATTACATCTTGTATGCTATGATGTTTATCTCGTAAAAATTTTTTAAAAGAAATGTCAGATATTTTAAATAAGTAAAATAGTGAGAAACATAAAATTAAAAATATGTTTTCTGACGATTTTGAAGTATATGTTATCAAAGTTTTTTGAATGAAAGTTATCGTTAAAAACAAGAAGATTTAATTAATGAGCAATCACATGAAATAATGAAACAAAAGATATTTATATGTCATAAATAATAAACTTAAGGATCTTCAATATAATAAAAATGTGATACAGCTGGTAAAAATTATAGTGTGAACATATTTCAGGTAATTTACAACTAACATCCCCAACGTTTTAAGCATTAATAGATTGCGCCCTCAACTTTTATTTTTCATTCAGTGGATCCTCAACCTTTTAAAAAATCTACCTCCAAGTCCCTGTCAACGGAAATAATCAAATTCCTCTGTTAAATAGGGGGCATTTTTGACAGGGTTAATTTCATAAACCATCCCCAACCTTTGAGTTAAAAATTGGCTGGGTCTCTAACCATTTTTTATGGCCTCCTAGGTTCCCAACCTTTCATAAATTTGAATGATAGGTCCTTTTCTTACGAATTCCGTCAATATTGCCGTTGAATGTTCAATAAAATTACTGTTATACTGCTTAACTTTTTAATTTTAAAAACAAATGATTTATAAATAATAAAAAATTAAAAAAAGAAAAAACCTACCCGCCTACCCCTACCCCACCTCCTCTCCTAAGAATTGCTACAAAAAAGCAACAAGCAGCAAATAGGGAGGATTTACCCCCCAAAATACGTCCAGAAATGGCAGCATCTGCTGTTAGTAGACAGTAGACTGCTGCCATTTCTGGTAGCATTTTTTGTTTTCAGAAAACGTTATCGTTTTCAGTAGTAAATGGGAGAATTCACCCTGCTGCTTTCAACGACAGTTCTTAGAAGGGGTGGTGGGTTTTCTCCTTTTTTTATTAAATTTTATTTTATTTTTAAATCATTTTTTAAATTAAAAAGTTAAGGTGTATAATGGTAATTTTAATGAAAAGTTAACGGCACTATCGATGGAATCCATTAAAAAGGACCTATCGTATGAATTTATAAAAGGTTGGGACCCAGAAGGTCAGAAGAAAAGGTTGGGAGCCTAGCTGATTCTTAACTCAAAGAGATCGGAAGTTTTTGAAACTAATCCTTTTCGTAAAATACAAAAAATAAATACTTTAATTTTTCTTCAAAAAAAGAAAAGAAAAACTGGCTTTTAGCTATCGGAAATGGCAGCCTAGCCTTTTGGGGGGAGGAAGCCCCAAAGGCTGCAGCGAGAAGGCTGTCGGAATTTGCTACCATTTCTGACAACTAAAAGGCAGTTTTCTTTTTTTAAAAAAATTAAAATACTTATTTTTTCGTGTTTTACTAAAAATGCCCCTAGCTTAATGGTGGAAATTGACGATTTCCGTTGCCAGGGATTTGGACGGGGATCATAGAAGAAAAAATAAAGGTTGAAGACGTGATCTATTAATATTTGAAAGGTTGAGGACATTAGCTATAAATTACCCATATATTTTCCCTTTCGAACACCATTCCACAAATGCATGCTCTGCCGCCCCAAGTATGGCCAACCAATATGGTATGTGTTCACAATAATTGATATAATGAATTAATAATTTTATATATTAAATCACCATAAAAAAGGTCACTACTTGTCATTTCATCTATCAAATCAGTATTAATTAGTTTATTTGAGATTTTCAACGAGGGAAAAGAAAAAGAAAGAATGAGATATTTATCAATATTTTATATTGAATAATCAGAATTATGATATTACCATTCAAATGTCACCTGATCTTTGTAAAGAGTTTGATTTTGAACAGGTTTGATTAGTTATGATTGACAACAATCTTCAAAAATATGTCACAAATATTTTAGTTTTGCTATCATTTAGATCTTTGCTATGTTTTAATGTCCTACTTGCTGTTATTGTTTTTGCCTCTCATTTCCATTTAATTCATCTTTTAGAGTTAAATTCAGAATACTCATAAATCATTATAAAGAAAGCGTGATACTGGAGAATTTCAAAACTAGATTGATACCTATGTGAAAACCAAGTGAGTGGGTAAATGATGCACCAAAGTTTGAAATCAGGCAATCTAACAACTGAATGGATCCTATCATCTAGTTCTTAAAGGAGAGAGTAGCCCGCTCAGGAATGGAAGCCAAGAAATTGAAACATCAGGCCGCTAGATTCATTCTAGTCGATGGGATGTTATATAAAAGGAGCTCCGCATGACCTCGGCTAAGATGTCTTACTCCAAGAGAAGAAAAAATTGTTCTAGAAGAAATTCACTCTGAAGTAAGTGGCAATCACTCAGGTGGCTTGTCCCTAGCTCACAAGGTCCTAGGCAAGGATATTCTTGCCCAAGTTTGTAGAAGGATGCAGTTGAATTCACAAAGTCTTGTGACAAGTGCCAAAGGTTCACTCTGCTCATCAGGAGCCCACCTGAAGAGTTGACCTTAGTAACAGGACTTTGGCCCTTTGCGAAGTAGGGAGTTGACCTCATAGGTCCATTTCTGAAGGGAAATGGAGGAACTCAGTATGCTATAGTGGCTATCAATTACTTTACCAAGTGGGTAAAAGTTGAAGCTTTGACAAACATCACAGGTAGAAAACTATGAGCTTCATTAATCGATCATTTGCAGACTTGGGGTTTCTTACGCCATAGTCACAGACAATGGCAAGCAATTTGACAACTCTATATTTAGAACATTCTATAAAGACTTGGGGAAAAAGAACTTCTATTCCACTTCTCATCACCCACAAGCGCACGGTCATGTCAAAGCCATCAATAAAATCATTAAGCACACTTTGAAGACTAGATTAGAAGCTCTAAAAAGTATGTGGGTTGAAAGGCTACCTACAGTCGTATGGTTATATCGAAGGACGTGCAGGACTGTGAAAGATGAAACTCCCTTCTCACTAGCCTAATGGGCTAAAGCAATGGTACCTGTTGAGCTCAAGGTCCTAACTCCCAGAGTTCTATACTTCGGTAAGGAAAACAACACGTAGCTACTCAATAGCAAGCTCGACCGCCTTGATGAAAGAAGAATTATGGCTAAATTCAGAAACGTGGCCTACAAACAAAGGTGTGCAAAATTCAACAACTTCAAGGTCAAAATGCATAGGCTCGAGGTTGGCGAAATAGTCCTCTACAAAGTCTTCCTATCATATAGAAAAATGGCCTCTAGAACCCTTGGACCTATTTGGGATGGGCCTTATAGGGTGAAGAGAGTTCTTCTAATGGGGCGTATAAACTCAAAAATATGAAAGGAACTGAACTCACACATCTTTGGAATGCTGAACAATTGAAAAAGTATTATCAATAAAAGATTATCATCTTTTATGTTTTTACCTATGTAATAGGTCGTGATATAAGCAACTGACAGGTAAAGCTTTGAGTCCACGCGACCTAAAATTTCAAACTCATTACTGTAACAACCTAACACGTTTTATCAACTGAAATATGAACTTCTTGTTTTCACAGCAGCTTTCATTAAGTGACCTAACAACATTCCTGTCTTCTAAGCATTTACTTCTCTCATTTAATTCTCTCTACAAGCCTCCAACAACATCATAAATTCTTCATTTATTCGTCAGATCAATTTGAACACAAGTTTCTCGAGTAAACAAATTTATTTGTTGAGTCAAGGCAAATTTTGGCATAAGCAAATTGGCACCCTCTGTGGAAATCCTTTACAAAAATCCAACTTAAAGGTGCTCATTAGGTGAAAATGAGTCAAAAGCGTTATCATAGTGAAAAGACACGGAGCCACAATGTGGAACTCCCCCAAAGATTTTAGAGATAGAAAAGGGGGTCGGAGGCAGGTCCATCTCGACCTACTCCTGATCCAGAAACAAAGGCTCTTAGAAGGCAAGTAGTGGCCTTAGCTCAGGAAGTTAGGCGGTTGCAAGAGCAGTAGAACCAATCACCCCACCACGTTATTTAATCAAATCCTTACAAGAAGATTCCTCTGGCGAGCTAAAAACATGGAGAGGATGCCACCATGCGCTGATCCACTAAGGCAACCTGTAAGGAAGCGACTAAGCTTCACGCCTCATCCATACTGGGCTCAACGCGACCTGCTTCCAGTGCCAGAGGATCTCTATCCTTAGTAAACCCTATCTGGGACTTCAAACTTAGCAACAATCCAAGCAGCAGCAATCTTTCAGTCCCCAGTGACCTAAAGAAAGACGGCGAGAATAGAGAAGTCCTTATCATTTTGTAAAATATAGCCAAGCATCTAGCCATCCATCATAAACATATAGAGGTTGGCTACCTGTTCCTCATCAAATTGACGAGCTGGATGACCTAAGGAAAAAGGCTTAATGACCTGGAACAGAAGCAAGCAAAGGGAAGGAGGCTGAGGATTTCTAAGGTAGGTCCTAGCCTTTCATGCAATTCGTTAGGGAGGCCGTCATGCTACCTTAGATGAAGCTCCCTTAGATTGGGATCTACAATGAAGAATTTGATCCCTATAGCTCACCTCCATCGCTACGTATCATAAATGGAGCTGTAAAACGCTTCAGGGCCTGTGAGGTGCAAAGCCTTTGCACTCACTCTTGAAGGCAATGCTCATACTTGGTATGAGAACCTAGCTCCTGGTTCCATACATAGCAAGGAACAACTTTCATCAGAGTTCACCACTCAATTTATAGGATCAAAGGCTAGAACTACACCCAAAGAAATGTTGGAAACAGTAAAACAGGGAAAATTAGAAACTTTCAAGAGCTACCTGGACTGTTTTAACCGGTAGGTCATGACAATGGAGAAGGTGGCTAATGAGTCCCTCATAATTTCTGTCAAATCAAAACTGTGCACAGTTACAAGTTTTTGGTGGGCTGTGCAAGAGAACCCTCCTATAACTTACAAGAAACTCTTGAGATGAGCTGAAAAGTATATCAGTGCTGAAGAAGCAATTGAAGGAGGTCCTAGATCAGATCCAGCTCCAAAAGGAAACAAGAAAGACCATAGGAGAAAAGAGGATCAACGAAGGACTGAAGGGTCATCTCTGGATTCTAAGCCATTTACCAAGCTCAACACTAGTTGAACAAATTTTCAATCTTCTAAAAAATGATCCTATTCTGCCTAAGGTAAAACCCGTCAAGAAGCCCTCAAGGAATATAGACCAAACCAGATACTACAAATATCACAAAGCACTAGGCCGTGATACTGATGAGTGTATGCACCTCAAGTAGGAGATCGAGAGATTAATTGAAAGAGGATACCTTGGTAAATACATGGCTAACCATCAAGGGTAGGACAGACGAGCTTGTCACAAGATAGACCTAAGCTCTCGAGCTCCACAGAACCAACCTCCTACTGAGATCTACGTGGTATCGGTGAAAATTATAGCATGGAGGGTTCTAAATGACCGTGGCGAGGTCTCGTGAGAGAAGCCCAAAATTGCTACTGATTAGTGTCAAATTTTGCATCTTTTACATATCATTTATAAGGCACTATACGTTCATTTGACAGTAATCCATCCATTTTGTTGAGGGAAATCGATTTTCATGCTACAAGTCTATTTTGTATGAATACATAGTCTAAAATGCAATTAATTGAAGTGTGTATTCATATGCATATTGGCAAGTATTGTTACATGAAAAAATGGTACTCATTGATGTATTTTTATGTTGCAAGCGTCGGAAGTTCATGGCGCAAGTTCATCAAGACAAGCTGGGATGTTCAACAATTATGTCGACTGTGGGCAAGTGTCAAAGAAATTGTGATGACTGGAGTTCTAAATGTCCAACAAAGATGATTCAAGTGGGATTGGAAAGATAGCTTAAATATACACAAAAGCATTCCATATGACCAGATTCAATTTCGGCTCACAAAGTTGTCAAAAAGTCATCATCAAGTTCCAAGTTGTGTTCTGGTCATGATAAGGTGTTGACTAGTCTACAGCCTTCACTATTTTGATCATATATGGAGTTATAGATATTGGATTGGTGTGATTCAAGTTGGAGAATGAAACCAAGAGATCTATCTACAATCTTTATCTTTTTCACTTTCCAGATTCAGAACATAAGGCTGTAAAAAGACGCCCAAGAGGAGAACCAGAATAGTTTGATAGTCAAACTTTCCGTCTATACAGCTATTGGTTTTCCATGGATATGTCGAGCTATAGTTATCCAAATAATGTGATTCTTGCTCCATTCGAAAGCCAAATTGAATATATAAATATCCTATTTTATCATAAAATTCTGAGTCTGGACTAAAGAGCCACAAAAAGCGCCTAAACTTTGAAAGTTGATGCATTCACCTGCTGGCTGCTAGACAAGTGGGCAGTGCTGACTATTTTGGACATATCTCAGACTACAAAATTCCAATTGGCCTGAAAGTTTTTCCAGTACATCGCCAACTCATTTATACAGAACTTTTATTTTGGTGACAAGTCCATATTCGATGAATATAATCAACAAATTATGGCTACAACTTGCATCAGAACTGCTGGGCCAGCCTGGCATGAGGAAAGTTGCAAGAAGAAAGTTGTCCGATTTTCTCCATATAAAGAGCATTCTTGTGGTCATTCGAAAGAGGAAGTTTTTGGGAGAGAAAAATACATAGAAGGAGGAGGAGGCTAGAAGGCCGACTTTGAGATGAGCAAATGCTAGATGTGAAAGATAACTTCTCCTATTCGGTTTTTTATTCCTATCTCATGTATATTTAATTTTTATTGTTACCTAGGTGAATGATGAAACCATGTTAGCTATATAACTCTCTATTTTGTTATTGATTTCAAATATTATGTACTCTAAGCATCCATGATGCCGGTTTCATTAATGATAAATTATGCTTTCATCTCTAATATCAAGTATTATTGATTGTTAGAAAATTTATCCATACTTGGTTGTGAAAGTTCAACACGTGATTTTATTTGACTACTTGTGATTCATTAAGTTGTTTACATGTAGTGCTTAGAGAATTACATACTTGAAGCGAAAGGGGATCTACATTAGATTAATTATATTTTGAGCTTAACGATAAATTATTTGCGGTAATAAAAGATTGACTTCTTATTATTACTCAAATATTGGAATCAATACAAGATATGAATTATTTACTATACATTGGTGGAATCTGCAACCTTGGTAAAGTTTATCCTTTGGATTGTTTCATGAACGTTCTTGTTTTTACTAGTTTATATTTTACTTATCAAATCTTGAAAATCATTTGGAGCTAGGTTGGAGTTAAATCTAATTCAAATTCATTGAGTTGTTCCATATTTATAGCAATCCTCGTGGGATCGACCTCGTTACTCACGTTTCTATATTTCAATCGATCCGTGTGCTTGCGAGTATTTAAAATTGACACAACAGCTACCAACTGTTCGTCACCATGACTCCCTCATCTCAAATAGGTTCTTTTACCTTCTGCAACGAGGATGCCTATGAAGCTCTACACCCCCATACTGATGCTCTTGTGATAACTCTGCCAATTTCCTTGATCAAGGTTCACAAACTTTAGTTGGCAACGGAAGCTCTGTCAACAATCTATACTGGAAAACTTTTAAGAAAATGAGCATAGACCCCAAAAAACTTGAGGCCATATAAGACCAGGGTCCAAGGCTTTACCATAGATTTCGTAGAACCAAAGGGCCAGATCACGTTGCTTGTCGAGCTAGGAGAGGATCCCTGTTAACAGAGAATCATGGCTGACTTTGTTATGGTCAATGTCCCATCAAACCACAATGCCGTTTTGGGAATGCCCATCCTCTATGAGCTCAAAGCCGCGACGTGAGTGTTCTATTATGTGATGAAGTTCCAACTGAACATGGAGCTGGAACGGTACGCGGTGATTAACAGTCAGCACGGGAATGTAACTTGGACTATGCAGCTGGAAGGCCAGTGCGGTTTTAGTTAGGGCAGAAGGAGCAGCTTACTTACCTATCTACTACGTTAGCCACGCGCTATGTGACGTCAAGCTCAGATACTCCCTTATGGAGAGGCTCACATATGCCCTAGTTATTGCATCCAAAAAGCTCTGTCCATTCTTCCTTGCCCACACCATCGAGGTCTCGACAAGCACACCACTAAGGTAGGTATTTCAAAAGCCAGACCTGTCTGGCCACCTAGTCAAGTGGTCTATTGAGCACAGTTAGTACGACTTATACTATAAACCAAGGACAACTATCAGGGGACAAGCTCTAGTTGACTCTATAGCAGAGCTAACCCGATCACTCCATGATTAGAGAGAGAAGAAGTCCTGACCTGGAAGTTATTCGTGGATAGGTCCTCAACAAGTCAAGCCTTAGGAGTAGGGATTGTCCTAATGAGCCCACCATAATGCCACTACCAGCCAATCAAGTTCAGATTTATAGCTACTAATAATGAGGCAGAATATGAGGCCATACTGGCAGGACTCAACATGGCCAAATCTATGAGAATAAAAAAATTGATTATCAAAAGTGACTCTTAGCTCGTTGTCAACTAGACTAGCAGTGTATATGAAATCAACTGAGAAAACTATCCCAATGCCAGTAAGAGTTGACTTACGAGTTGAAAAACCTCGAAATGGTTTGAAATCTTGAATATCCCAAGAGCTGAAAACAGCTACACAAATGCACTGGTAAAGCTCGCCACAAATAAAGGAGTTGACGAACTTGGTAGTATACCCATCGGAGAGCTCTCAAGTTCAGCAATGGACAAAGCCGGTGTAACGTCAATAGAAATTAGGCAAGCTAACAACTGGATGGATCCTATCATCTAGTTCTTAAAGAAGAGAGTAGCCTCCCAGGAGTGGAGGCCAAGAAACTAAAACATCAGGCGGCTAGATTCACTCTAGTCGATGGGACGTTATATAAAAGGAGCTTCGCAGAACCTCTATTAAGATGTCTTACTTTAAGAGAAGTAAAAATTGTTCTGGAAGAAATTTACTCTAAAGTATGCGCAATCACCCAAGTGGCTTGTCCCTAGCTCAGAAGGTCCTCAGGAAAAGATTTTTTGGTGAAGTCAGAAGAAGGATGTAGTTGAATTCTCAAAGTCGTGTGACAAATGCCAAAGGTTCACTCTGCTTATCAGGAGCCCACTTGAAGGACTGACCTCAGTAACACGACCTTGGCCCTTTACAAAATGGGGAGTTGAGATTATAGGTCCACTTCTGAAGGGAAAGGGATGAACTCAGTATGCTATAGTAGCTATCGATTACTACACGACGCTCTTCCGATCTAGTTGAAGCTCTGGCAACCATCATAGAGTAGAAAACCATGAGCTACATTTTGGAATCGATTATTTGTAGATTTGGGGTTCCTCATGCCATAGTTACAGACAATGGCAAGCAATTCGACAATCCCAGATTTAGAATATTCTGTGATGACATGGAGATAAAGAAAATCTATTCCACTTTTCATCACCCATAAGCGAACAGTGACGTTGAAACCATCAATAAAATTAGTAAGCACACATTGAAGACCAGATTAAAAGCTCCAAAATGTACGTGGGCTAAAGGACTACCTGTAGTCCTATGATCATATCGAATGACCTGCAGAGCTACAATAAATGAAACTCCCTTCTCACTACCTACGGGGGCTGAAGTAATGGTACCTGTTGAGCTCGAGGTCTCAATTCCCAGAGTTTTATGCTTCGGTGAGGAAAGGAACTAGGAGCTACTCAACATTAGGCTCGATCTCCTTGATGAAAGAAGAATTATGGTTGAAGTCAGAAACACGACCTACAAACAAAGGTGCAAAATTCTACAACTTCAAGGTCAAAATGCGTAGGTTTGAGGTTGGGGACATAGTCTTCCACAAGATCTTCCTATCAACTAGGGAAGCCGCCTCTGGAACCCTTTGGCCTATATAGGAAAGACCTTATAGGGTGAAAAGAGTTCTTTCTAATAGGGCATACGAACTCTAAAATATGGAGGGAACTGAACTCATGCACCCCTAGAATGCTGAACATTTGAAAAAGTATTATCAATAGAAGATTGTCTTTTTTATTTTTTGCCAATGTAACAGGGCATGATATAAGTAATTGACAAGTAAAGCTTTGAGTCTGCACGACCTTGAACTTTCAAAATCATTGCTGTAATGACCTAACAAGTGTTATCAATTGAAATATAAACTTCTTGTTCTCACAGCAGCTTTCACTAAGCGACCTAACAACTATATGAGCTTGTGGTTAAAAAATCAAGTTCTCTAATAGCTTAAAGTATTTTAGTATGACCCACGACATAACGAGCTGAATTCAAAACAATTCCATCCAAATCTGCTTGGGTCATACTTGGCTTAGACTTTAAGAAGCGACCTAAAACCTATAAGCATAAGCATAAGCTTAAGGGTGAACACGCCCATTCACAAGGTCTTACCAAAACCGCAATGTTTGAATGCACTTACAAAATCCAACAAGCTCATACCTTGCTACTTAAGATGACTGTCAAACGAGATTGTTTCATTGTACGATTTTGTTAGTGTTATTTTTGTTTAAGTACAATCTTACACTAGCTTAGTGTTATGGCTGGAGCTACTAACTAGCAATCTTGTAAATTTGTACGACTAAACTGACAAAAAACAATCAATAAAGTCATGAGCTGACACTTGAAAAACAAAAATTTTCATTAATAAAGTTGTGTAGGTGCAAGAGAAAAAACAACAAAATATAACAAAAAGGCTTCAAAGTCTAAACTTGAGGTGAACCTTGAGGTGCTGACCCTTCAGAGGCTAAGCTTTAAGGTACTAACCCTTCAGCGACTGAGCCTTCTAGAGCTGAGCTAGCAAGAGCGGTCTGGCCTTGAGCGACCTCAAGAACGTCGTCAGCTACGATAACGGTCTTGTCTCGAGTAGCCTCATCTTTCTCCTCCTTATCAGAGCTTTCCAGGCCATAATCTTTCTTCATCTAGGTGAGTTGGTCCTTGAGAAATACCAAGTCATATTTAGGTCAATTTTTCTCTACTTTGTTGATGACATCTGAGGCGACCTCAATGAATATCCCATTTGAGTAGCTCTTGAACTCCTCAGAAGCTTTGTACTTGACTATGGCCTCCTCATAAGGTCAGTGGTGTGACCTCGCCGCTGAAGCTCCTATTCAGCTTGGTAGAGCTTCAACCTCTCTGTATCTAGTATGTATCCAGGTCTTCTCTTTTTTTCCTTATCCTCTCCAATTTGGCCATGAAGTGGGCGGTCTCGTCCTTAGAGACAATGTGGTCGTGCTCTTTGTCATGAAGAGCTCTCTCTGCCTTCTCCTATGACTTAGCCGCCTTCTCAGAGTTTTCCTTCTCTTTGGTGCAATCGGCATTGAGCTACCGAACCCAGTCGGCTATATGGGTCTCTAGGATAGACATGTGAACTTTCAACGAAGCCGCTAAATGAACGGGTTCAAGTGTCATGAGGGATTTAGCGTAGCAGTCCTATTTTTTGGCCAACCCCAAGGCGTGTTCATCATATTATCCACAACATGAGGGGGCAACTTTGTCAGATCATCCTCTTGAGGCCTTTTCATCATGCTGTAGCAGATTCGAGACTAGCCATTTTATTTTCAATTTTTCCAACTAGGCACGGCGAGCTGGAAAGGCTGGTATAAGCAGCTCTTGGGTGACCTCACCAAAAAGAATTCTTCTCTTTAGATGAATGTGCAATACCCGCTGCTGCAGAGCCAGGAGGCGTATGAGATTGGACATTATGGAGAGTTGATTTTGAGAAACCTCCTACCGTTTTGACTCTGACTCCCGACTAACAATTCCGGAGTGGGCAAACTTCCTCTTACTCGCGACCTTCTCTTTCTTCCTCTTCTTCTACTCCTTCCTCCTCAAGGACTCAGCAATCTGATCGGCATTCCTCATCCTCTTCTTTTGTCCTTGGCTATGCTTCTCCTATTTGGAGAGGTATTTTTTCCCTATGAAAAATCAAATTGTTAGCAAGGCAACTAAAGAAATCCAGTTCTAGAATAGAGAGATGAGACTTACAATTTTTGGGATTCTAGGAAATATTTTCGCGTGACGGAAGTCTTTGTCAAGAGCTACTATCTCCTTCAACTATTCGTTAAAGGGTGAGGTCAGCCGTAGACCTCACTTAAAAGCTGAAATGAGAAAAAACAGATTAATATTAAAATGACCAAGTCAAAGCTAAATTGACCTGGGGTAACACCTACTATGATAGTTATAAGTAATTCAAACTCTGACTTCTTCACTGCTAGATGGGCCCTGGGCTAACCACTCTCTACCAGCCCAAAACCAGCGGTCCTTCTAATCTGAAACTAATTCAGGCACCCTTTTATCAAGTTCCCATAGAGATAAACCCCACTAGCCTTGGGATGAGCTGAAACATAGTACCAGCCGTTGCCGCTAGTGCTGGTTTTAAGATTGTAGTATGTCAGGAAGTCTACTGATCGAAAGAAGTCATACCCCTTCTCCTTCCACAAACCAGGAGACTGATTACGGTGTTCCACCTATTTGGAGGAATCTGGTGAGAGCAAGGTCCAGACAGGCCAGGAAATGGGGCACTAGGTAGGGAATAGGTAGTCTAAAACCTGCCTCAAACATGGGCGTGTTCACAGCCATGAATCTGTCAAAGGACAATGAGCTCACTCCCTTGTAGGGTACCCACATCTCAATCCAGTATGGAACCCTGCACTTCTGCCTAATTTCATACAGGTCATTCGATTTTATTTGGGAGTGGATATACTGTGCAACCCACTCCACTGCAGTTCCAACTACAGGAGGAGATTGGCCGCTGTGACCTGCTAGAGCAAACCTAGAGGTGTAGCCAATTTTGGCCACTGTAACCTCTAGTATGGGAACCACTTGGAAAGGAACTGGGCTCTCTTGATGCAAGGTTGCTCTCTCTTACTCCTCGCCTCGGTCACTATCATACCCTTAATATATCGACACTCCCTCCTCCGACCAATCAACATAGACCTCTGCTAGTTCAAATCTCCCATAGGGCACGTCTTCTTTCCCCCTTAGATTCTGTCCAATCTGGATTCACCACAACCTCTCCTCTTAAATCCTCTACCCAGATTCACTATTGCTGGCCATCATTCAAAAATTTCAAAGCTAGAAAGAAACCCATTCTCGATAGATTCTCAAGCTCTACAGAATCCTAGGGAAGAATAATCTAGGGCTATTACCTTTTTAAGGAGGAAAAGCAAGCTGTAGCTTGAGAAAAATTTTTGAAGAGGTTCTGAAAAAACAGAGAGAACTTCAAAAGTTGAACAGATAAAAATTTTTTGCAGAAAGAGTCTGAAAAATTGGGTATGAAGGAAAAATGAAATCAGAGGATGATGTGGTATTTATAGGCAAAGGGTAGATAAGGCGGTGTCTCTTTGGGAAGATAAATGAGACGTCAATCATAAAGGCTGATTGACACCGGTTTCTCTTCCCAAGGCCTCCGCATCACTCAGCAGCAGCCATGTGGCACATGTGGCAGAGATATTTTGGAATAGTAATCATTTGAATTAAAGTAGTAGCGTACGCTACAAGCTTATAGGATAACAACCTTTAAGAGCACTCCTTCTTAGAGCTCAAAGTAACGCCTTTGACCTCCATGTCAGAAACCAGGCCCACTAGGCCTCGAGCTGGCAGCCTTTCAGTACGGGCCTGTGATCTACCATGTCACGACCTTGACAAGCTTAGTGTCTTCGGGTCACGACCCTTGTAAGCGACCTTATATATCTTTATATATTCTTTTTCACAGGGTCAACTTTTGAGGTAGCTCACCTCATGCAACTCAGGTTATCTTATTATCTCATAGGCAGTTAAACCATTGTACGACTTGCAAGCCAATTTGCATACCTTATCATTTAAGGGTTGATATGACAACTGCATTAAATGTAAAGTTGGCATTTGTCTTTCCCATGTAGCAACTAGCTTGCACTTAGTCAAAAAGCCTTACACAAGCCCCAGCTAAGTATGCTTAGAATGCCTCTCATTGATCAAGTATTTAATACACGTAATCATTACATACCGATTTGCACAATATAAATAGGAAGAAATCTCACATAATAAAGGATTTCCTTCATTTACAACATTCTTGTCTTATAAGCATTTACTTCTCTCATTTTATGCTCTCTACAAGCCTCCAACAACATCATAAATTCCTCATTGATTGCTCAAATCAATTTCAACATGAGCTTCCCGTATAAACAAAGTCGTTTGTTGAGTCAAGACAGATTTTGACATCAACAGCATTCTAATCAAGTAGAATGTAACTATAGATATAACATGCTAAAGAATGGAGGTATGACAATCTATGACGTCAAGAATATTGTGACAACAATGTCATCACAGTTAGTAAAAAAACATGTAGAGCCATGTTTTGTCTATACTGATGACAACTTTTTTTGGGAATAGGTGTTATGGTCTACAAAGAGACATGGTCCTATATCAATGAAGCTACAATGACGACCTTACTGCTGCTAAATGTCATGGTAATAGGTCTACCGTCTGCAGCGTGAACTTCCTAGTTTATAGCGGCGACAACCATAGTAGGTCTATATTCCTTTAGTACAGAAGGATTAAGAAGTTGATTAGGAGATTTCAAATATGTTTGGTGCCTTTGTAGCACTCTTTCCTCATCTGCACTCATCGGCTAGTGGATATTGATCCAATAGCAAAACTCCACTAGAATTGTTCTTCATAAACTAAGTTGGGAATTAAGATTCAAGGGCCAAAATATTGCCTTATCTTTCTCTATCTAGAGTAGGACTAGGGTTTTCCTCCCGCCATTGTCATCTGGTGTTCTAGGCCTAAATTGTGTGGGCGACGGGTTCTATTCTGGGTTTTGGACTGTGGTTCTCTCTGAGTATAGATTCCAAGGCGATTACAACACTCTGTAGGGGGTTGCATCTCGATGGCAACGAGATACTAAGTGTAGTTATTAATGAAGCAACATCGAGAGAGGGTTGAAGTCATCTTTGGTTGGAAAGATCATTGGAACTAGGAGCACGAATAAGGAAGGTTTAGAATCTGTGATGAGTCTGATTTGGAGAATGATGTGGAATTTTTATATGGAAGCCACGGGACACAATAACTTGTTCATCTTCACAGTTGAGTCAGAATAGACAAAAATAAGGTTTTGTGGGGAAGTCTGTTGTTGTTTAATAAACTTTTGTCGTTAATTCAATCGACGAGTACGAGTGATTATGATTGTATGCAATTCAATCATATCCCATTCTGGATATATGTGGTTTGATTGCCCATGATGTGTACCAGGAGGCTGGTCTCAAGGCTATTGGCGATCAATTGGAAGAGTTCTTAGTAGTGGATACAAATAGGAATAGTCCTCGCGCTAGGGTTTGGATTGATATAAGGAAACCGTTATAGTGTGAGGTGAAAATATTCATTAAATTGTTGGGAAAAAATATTACAGTTCACTTGCAGGATGAGAAGCCACCGGACTTTTGTGGTTTGATTGGCACTCAACTTTGCGATTGTGCTGCAGAAGGTGTGAAAAATTTGAGGCTAGGAGAAAAGCATTATGGTGAATGGTTAAAAATAACCATGGGCTAGGGATGTAGACCTATATATTTTCGAGTACTAGAGTGGCAGCTTCTGATTAGGTGTTGTCAACAAAATAGAGTGCGCAAGAGAAGGTTGGTAAGGGGATGCGTAGAAAGGAGACGGTGATAGTAGTCTCTAAAGTAAGAATTAGCAGTGGGATAGCGGTGGTGAAAGGGCGAAATATGGCATGAAGTAAAGGAGATGAGGTAGGGGTCGAAAGTGGGCATAGACAGAAAGTGTAAGGGGTCAAAGGGAGACCGAGGCCATTTACGAGAAAGGACTAGGGTACAAGTATTCTGAAAGAGGGGGACAGTGTCGGGGTGGGGTAGCAGTGGATAGGGAAAATAAAAAGGATTATACTAAAAAGTCATGGTGGCAGTCCAAGAGTGGGGAGGTATGATGGCAAAGGCACAGAATATTCTTCTTCTATCACCTTAACGGTGAATAGGGGAGGTAATGGGAAAAGAAAGCTGAGTGGTGAGGTTACGGACGAAATAGAAGGCTTGGACTGGAATGCAAGTTAAAGATATAGAAATGGAGAAGATGGTGGAATCTCTTAGTGAATTGGTGAGGCTTGCTAGGCAATGCCTCTGAGCGCAATGAAGTGCATAAGTTGGAACGTACGGTGCTCAAGGAATCCCCTTTAGTGGTTAAGGTTCGACCGCTCATTTGAGATCTCTCCGCCGGTCTAGTCTTTTTCTCTGAGACTCAGCTGAGTGGTGTTACAGCATCTGATGTGAGGCTAAAATTGGGTTTTCTAAACAATTTTGTCGTAGATAGTGAGGGGTGGAGTAAGGGCCTTATGCTTCTCTAGCAGGATCAATGGAATGTTTTGGTGAGGTCTTACTCTAATGGCTATATGCTTTGATCTCTATAGAGAATGGCAGCATGTAGAGGTTCACAGGTTTTTATGGTAATCTAAAAGCTGCTGAGCACTATTTCTCACGGAAGCGTTTAAGATGATTGAGGGATCAAGGGGATTGTCCATGGGTGTTGGAGGGGTCTTAATGAGACTGTATAAGGTGACGAGAGAGACGGCGGGGTTTGAGAGGTTGGTTGGCTTGATGTGGGATTTCAAGACGTGTTGTGGGATTGTGAACTTTTGAGTGTGTAATGATGTGTGACACGTAAAATTCTCATAAGCAGGAGTTGAACACTTACCCTATATAGCTTCAGATCAAAGGCTATTGGTGTTATTTCTTGACGGTTGGCTGCAGCAAAGTCCAATAACTTGCTTTTAAAATTTCTTTTGAACCGTTTTGGACTAAAGAAGATGTGTATCAGGATGTGGTCTCGACATTATTGGCGAAATATGAAGGTGGAGATGTTGGGCATAATCCATTTGGATTTACAATGTAGAGTTGACAGATGCAAGAGGGATTTGAAGAATTGGTGTCGAGATAATTTCGGAGAGTGGTACGGGGATTTGGAGGAGAAGAGAAAACGGGAAAGAAATATGGTGACACCTGCAATCGTTTTACTTCCAAAAAAAGAGAACTCGAAAAGTATATCACAAATTGCCCCATCAGTCTATGCAACACTCTTTATAAAATTGTCTCCAAGGCATCGGCGAATCAGCTATAGCAGGTATTAAACCTTATCATTATTTCGAATCAAGGTGCTTTTGTACCGGGTTGTTTAATTACAGACAATGCTATTATTGCCTTTGAACTTTTATATTCTATGTCTTAGAAGAAGGGGAACGGTGGGTTCTATGGCTCCTAAGCTCGATATAAGCATGGCCTATGATCGAATTGAGTAGAATTTCCTTTATTCTATTATGATAGAGATATTATTCCCTAAAAAATAGATCAATATTATTTATGATTGTATCTCTACCCCTTCTTACACTTTTCTATTGAATGGCAAGTATTTTGAGAGGATGCATCCTACTAGGGGGCACAAGCAAGGTTGGTGTTTATCACCATATTTGTTCCTATTGTGTACGGAAAGTTTTTTAGGTGCATTACGAATAGCAGAGCAGGAGAGGCGTATTCGAGGCCTTAAAACTAGTAGGAGGGCATCAAATATTAATCATTTTTTTCTTTATGGATTCTATCATCTTTACTAAAGTTAAGGGAGCTAAAGCAGGGTATATACTAGACGTTCTGGAGGAATATGGAGTAGTTTCGAGGCAACTGATTAACCTTGAAAAAATAGCCATCACTTTCAATCCGAATACCCTTGTGAATGATAAATTGGAAGTGGCGACAAGGTTGGGTTTACAATAATCTAGGAGCCATGATCTTTATTTGGGTCTTCGCTCTGTAGTAGGACAAAATAATAGGAAGACATTTGATTATATTAGATGAGGGTTGGAAGAAGATGATAAGATGGAGGTCTAGCATACGATCTCTACTACTGGAAAGGAGGTGTTGATCAAATCTGTGGCTCAAGGTATACCGACATATCTTATGAGCTTATTCAAGTTTCCATGTACACAATGTAACAACCTTTAGAGTTTGATGCTGAAGTTCTGGTAGGGAGTTAAAAGCGAGAGGCGAAGAGTGGCTGGGTGAAGTGGGAAGATATGTGTGCTAAAAAAATCTATGATGGGCTGGACTAGGAAGATTGGCGGTCTTAATCAAGTACTAGTAGCTAAACAATTATAGAACTGATAGAAACTCAAATTCCAAGGCAGCATGGGTTTTGACGGCCAAATATTTTCCTCACTGTGAGATTTTGAAGGCGAGGGATTGATAGTCTTTGCTCTATGGATTGATGCCGGCTCTTGGGGTCCAGAAGGTGGAGGAGTTGATGACGGCGAGAGGTGAATGGAATGAAAGTTTGATTCACAATGTGTTATGGCTAGTTGATGCGGAGTGCATTCTTTCCATCCTATTGGGACATCACACGGAGAGGGACACGTAAATATGGCACTAGACTTTGAATGGTGTGCACTCAGATCAAAGTGGATATTATGTAGCTTGGGAAAGATAGAGAGCACAATAAGTAGGCTCGTTGCACGCATATACAGATATGTGGAGAACTCTATGGGCTTTGACAATTCCTCCTAAGGTCCGGGTATTTGTGTAGCAATTAGTGAGAGCGACAGTACTGACGGGGAAAAATCTTAGTAAACATCATGTACCCAATTCTCTTTGCTATGTTTGGTGTGAAAGAGAGGAAATGAACTGCCACATATTTGGCTTTTGTAAATAGGTGAAGGCTGTGTGGCGGCATACTAGTTGCTGGAACGTGGTTAAGTCACTTGCATCATGAAGTAGAAGAATTTATAGCAGCCATCTTGCGAATGCTGAACCAAGAGTAGAAGGAATGTGTGTGTATCCTTTTATAGGCTATTTGGAAAGCCAGAAATATGGTGATGTTGTTGGGCGGATCCAGCCCATGATGATTCCCAACTTAAATACAAGACAAAAGTTGGAGAATGAGTGATGAAATTTAATTAATTATTGATTAATCTACAAGAAAGCACTTGGATATATGGTTTCGGAGGCCTACTAGGATTGGGTTTATATATTCAATATATGTGAACTTTTGGGCCAAAAAAAGGACACACGGAATTGGCGAAAAAAAAAATGGACACACAGAGATTCGGCAGAAAGAAAAGACACGGAAACGGAAAAAAGGCTAAAACATAATTACATACATTCACGCACGTAAACTGAGAAAGAGGAAGAAAATTCAGCCACTTTGATTGTCGACACTTGAAATGGTTTCTTGGACATTCGATTTGGTATTTGTCTTCTTCAAGCGGTGGTTTCTCCAAGTTAATTCTTGGAACGGGTGAGGTGATATTTTCCTCATCTCTTGTTATTGATTGTTGGACTCCATCTATTGTTGTTAGATTAGTAATTTGTCGTGCCAAGAATATTGTTCTTGACGGTATTGCGTGATTGTTGGTAGTGTGTGATTACCTCTTGATTTAGGGCGATAATCTTGAGAGGATAAACATTGTATTCCCATTATTATTTGGTGATAGTGGAGTTGTCGGTTTGCCCCGTCGATTTTCCCTTCTCATTGGAGGCTTTTACGACGTTAAATAATTCTTGGTGTTATTTAAATTTCAGCACATATATTATTGTTTGATATATTAATTGCCTATTTTAATTACACGGGTTTAGGGAAATTGATTAAATTCCCAACAGTGGTATCAGAGCCAAGTTCAATTGTATGGATTAAAATGGATGACCCAGTTGGTAGTGCTATGATCAGGCTTACTAATCACAATTAGGTGACATGGAAACCTATGATGGAGGATATCCTTTACTGTAAGAATTTGCATGATCCTATTGATGGTGATGATTCTAAACGGGAAGATATGGAATATAGGGTTTTGCAAAAATTGCACAGGAAAACTATTGGGACGATAAGACAGTGGGTGGATAATAGTGTTTTTCATCATGTGGCACAGGAGACAGATGCAAATAAATTGTGGACTAAATTAGAGTCCATGTTTGAGAAGAAAACTGCAGCCAGAAAGTCCTTTCTGATCAGAGACTTAGTCAATATGAAATATATGGACGGTACGAGCGTGACAGAGCACTTGAATAATTTTCAGAATATTGTGAATCGGCTGGTGACAATGGGAATGACTCTCGAGGATGAATTGAAAGCATTACTACTTTTGAGTTCTTTGCCAGACAGTTGGGAAACTTTTGTTGTGACAATAAGTAACTCTGCTTCAGATGGTGTGTTATCTATGGATTCTGTGAAGAACAGTATGCAGAATGAGGAAACCAGGAGAAAATCTTTAGGTTTGCATATGGGTTCAGATAATACATTGGCTCTTGTTTCAGATGATCACAGAGAAAGAAGCAAGAATAAAGGGCAAAGGCTTCACAGTAAGTCTAGAGGCAGGTCAAAGTCAAAAGATAAGAAGACTTGTTATCACTATGCCAAAGAGGGTCATTATAAAAGAAATTGCAGGATTTGGTTGAAAGAGCAGAAGGAGGGTAATAATCAAAAGAAAGAGAATGAAAATATTGTAAGTGTGGTGACTAGTGATGTACTCTCTTGTGGAGTGAGTCAATGCCTACATATTGGAGACCCTCATGGCATGTTGACAGTGGTGCCTCATACTATGTTTACAGAAATATTGAGTTGTTTACTACATATAGAGCAGGTGATTATGGCCAGTCAAACATGGCTAACTCTTCA
>CAVNYN010268545.1:0-50610 GCA_963692815.1 Nyctanthes arbor-tristis | reverse complement strand
AAAAAGGAAATTAAATCATCCTTTAAGACGAACGAAAAAAGGAAAATTGGACCATCTTTTTAGACGGATGTGGTATTTTTGTGAAATGACTGGAGGAGTAATAAATATGGATAACTACCTTCCCACTAGGTGTTCACTCTCTCTATTGCTAACTAATGTCACTGTACCAAGATTAGTTGTCATTCCCATAAATAAATAGCATGTGTTTTAAAAGGATTTTTGACTTGCTGACTTAAACCATTTCTAAGGCTCTCTTTTAATATTAAAAAAAAAGAGGAAAAAATAACACGATTTTTTTTTTTTTTATAACCACTCTATTTTATTTGTGTACCCTTAAACAAATTTAAACTTGTTTCTAAATAAAGTTGATTTATAAATGATTGCCAAACTAAGTGTTTATACTATTGATTATTGACATTTGACAGGGTTTTATTGTAAAAGATGTTTTGCTTCCATATAGGGAAAAAAATTTAAAAAAAAAAAAACGTCAATGTCAATTTGGTACGTTGAGTTTTGCAATATGAAGAGCTAAGATGACGACAATTAAACCGTTTGTTGTTTGTTTTTACCGTCTAAACCGACAGTTTTTTTTCTTTTTCTTTTTTTGAAAGTGTAAACTGATAGTTTAAATCTCATGCAAACCTAAGAATATTCTCAATTTAGAGAATCTCATCCATTTATGAAAGTTAAAAGGAAGATCGTTCAAAACTAGAGAGCCGAAACAGTTAATTCCATCAACCTGCTGACAATTTTTTATTTTCTTTTCTTTTTTGGTGGTAAACTTGAAGAAAAATTTCCTCCCAAATAGACAAATTTCTAATTCGAGGGCTAATGAGAATTCCCGGACAAGACGGGAATTGTCATTTTTCTTTTTTTTTTGAAAAGAGCAAGACGGGAATTGTTTGATAGCTATAAATGTATATATATATATATAGTACACCTAGTCCCGATCTTTCGTTATATGTCTAACTGAATTATCTTTCTAGATGAACACGTGGCAGTAGATTATTATACAATCCACATGAGGTTTGTCCCACAGTAAGAGCATTTTCAATGCATAGTCATAGTCATAGAATAAATTGATAATTGTAAAAAAAATGCTTATTTGGCACATTAAATTCTTGACATTGTCATGGATAATATCATATGTCAAGTATTAATTCATCAAATCAAAAAATTTCTCACTCTTTTTCAAAATACCTAATCATAACTTGCCAAATATACAATGTTGACATTATTACATTGGAGGATTTTTTAAATGTCATGTCAATATTCTTTGACACATATACACATAAGACATTTCACCTTAACTTTGTATTGGAGATTCTCTATGTCAACCACACGTAAGTTGTCCAATCATCTTCCGTCACATATGCATCTAGTATAATCTCACCAAACATATAACGAAAAATCATTTTTAATAGTATAGTCGCCACTCTAATTTGTTTATTTATTTATTTCACTCACGTTAGTTCTAAATCCATATAAATAAACATCATTATCCTTTACCAATAAATAAATAAATAAAGCTTCATTATCCGATAATTTATACTCAGTCCGTCCTACAAAAATAGTTCACTCTCTTTTTTCAGACAAATTAGGGAGTTTTAATTATTTTTATTGGAAAAGAAAAATTTAATTGCCATTTTTCTAATCATTTAATTTATTTATCGATCCTCTGTAATATTTCATATATTTATTGATAATAATAATGCATATATAAAATAAGGACAGATAAGAAAACTTAGAAATTAAAAACAAACTTTTATAAGAGAAGTGGTCTATAATGGGAAAAAAAGAGTGAACTACTACATCCGTCTCAAAAATATGGTCATATATCTTTTTTCACATAGAATAAGAAAATTTTATCTAATACTATTGGAAATGTAAGTTTCATTTCTCTATTATATCTTTTCATTTATTAATTATACCACCTTAATAATTTTATTTTTCTAATAACTATGCATATTAAAATAACTATGCACATTAAATAGGGGTACATAAGAAAACTAATATTTTAACTATTTTTTAAAAAGGAAATTAAATCATCCTTTAAGACGAACGAAAAAAGGAAAATTGGACCATCTTTTTAGACGGATGTGGTATTTTTGTGAAATGAATGGAGGAGTAATAAATATGGATAACTACCTTCCCACTAGGTGTTCACTCTCTCTATTGCTAACTAATGTCACTGTACCAAGATTAGTTGTCATTCCCATAAATAAATAGCATGTGTTTTAAAAGGATTTTTGACTTGCTGACTTAAACCATTTCTAAGGCTCTCTTTTAATATTAAAAAAAAAAGAGGAAAAAATAACACGATTTTTTTTTATAACCACTCTATTTTATTTGTATACCCTTACACATTATTTTTTTTATATTTGGATTGACAAATTTTTATTTTCATCGAATTTTATCCTCAATTTTCTATTCATTAGTAGTTACTTCATTAAAAAATTTCTTTAATTTTCTTTAAATTAAAGAGATTATATATGGGTCTTCTTGGTTTTTTTTATAATTTTTTTCTTTCTAAAATATTTAGAGAATTTTTACAAGGAAATTTCATATAAAGACTAATATTAAGAATTATCAGCGATAATAAATTGATGTTAAAGATAAAAATGTAATAAAAAGGCTGTGCATATTAGGTGTAACAATTTGTAAAGGCTAAAGGCATCTAACGCAAGTAAAAATGTGGCATGGTTATTGAAAAATATTAAGTAATAACTTTTCTTTGAGTTTGATTTAAGTTAATTTTATGGTAATCTTCATAATTACATTATTATTAATTATAAATTTCATTTATTAAGTTATTTTAACTTTTCATTTTACTTATTTTTAATTATTATTTATTTAATAGAAAGTGTTGACCCAAAGGCTAGCTAGCTCTCAAGCTAGTAGTGGATCATAGGTCCCCCCCCAAAGGGGCTAGCAATGAATCTACTTCCCAACTCTACCTTCCAGAATTAGACGAGCCTATACTGGTAGGCGACCACTCTTTATCTCTAAGAGGCAATGAAATATAAGCTTGAAGAGCCTGCAATCCTGCATTATCTTTGTATGGAAAAGAGAATTCTGCATAGAATTTCATTCTGTAAGAGGAATTTTTGTAGGATAAGCATAATTTTCTAATAAGATTGCAACGATGCATGGAACATGAATTAAGTTTCAAAAATAATTATAACAATGAAATAAAAATAAATTTAATTAATTAAAATTACATATTAAATAATATAAAATGTTATATTGTCAAGTCGGAACTCGAGCTGTCCTCGACTCGAGACCGAGGCCAATTGTTGCACCCTAAAATCAAGGATTGCACCATCCTCATTATAATTCTAAAAACAGTTTTGCTAAATTATAAAATTTGTTAGACGAAAGTCACCAAACGCATCTTACTAAGTTGTGGGCATCACTGTTCGATATAGGAAATGTTTTAGAACATTATGATGGCTATAGAATGAAAACCGCACTCCCAAGATAAAAAAATGTTACATAATAAGTGCAAAAGGAAACAAGGGTGAAAAGAATATATATATATATATACACACACACACACATATGAAAGGCTCACATTATCAAAATCAAATAACAATGTTTGTTATATTCATAACAAGATGAAACTGTTACCATCTTTTGCACTCTGTCTTCCAATAGCAATACAACATTGCTTCTTGATTTTGAATTTTTGGAAGATGAAATAGTCAAATTATTAAGTTGCTTATTAACAAGAATAAGAATTCATCAATAGCCACAAAAGACAATTTCAGCTGACGAGGGAAAATTTTTATATTGCACATGCAACTAAAAAAAATGATTATATTGAATGGTCGATGATGCACCATTGCACCTATTAATGAATATCTCAAAAAAGTTGGGTACAAAATTCCAGAATCAAATACAAGGCTGAAGAGTGCTAATAGAAAATGAAAGGAAGAGTAAGTATTAGATAACGTAATTTTTGATATATGTGGTGTGCTTTGGTTTTTATTTGTGGCATTTTTTGGGGTAAATTTCACGAAGGTCCCCAACTTTTGTAAAAAGTAATAATTTCATCCTCAATCTTTTTTCAAGCACGTAGGTCCCCAACCTTTCAAAAATAAGCACAAAAGGTCTATATGGGCAATTTCGATCCATTTTCACATTTATATGCTTACAAAATGACCATTTTACCTCCTTGAATGAAATAAAAAGAAATTAGTACAAAAACCTTTTAAAAAATCTAAAATATTTAAATAAAAAATGAGAAAATATGTTACTTTCTCTGATTAATTACTCTTAACTTTCACTAAGTAACAATACCATTTCCTTCACTATTTTTTTGAGAGTAGGGAATGATAAGGTATCTAATTAAGTTGTCTTTAACACTAATAAAAGGGGATTTATCTCTCATTTTTAGCTATATATAAACACAAAAATTTAGAACGAGAGGGTTGCAGTGGAAACAAAAGGGGTCCTGTCTTTTTAAGTTTACCAATAATTTAAACCTTTAATTTTTTCACAAGAAAAATTTATACATTTTTAATCGTTCTATTTTTTATTATTTGAATATGAATGACATATCAATTATCATTGCTCATTTATATTTAAATTTTAAAGAGTTCATTGTCTAAAGTGACTATAATACTAGCAATGGTGGTATTAAGTAAGTGAATAAAAAAGATAATATACTAATCGATGTGTATGTATAGCTTGTATTAAATGAGTGGATGTGAAAACAATATACATATGAATATGTATAAGCACATGAAAGAGAAAGCGGCAGAGAGATGGTTAGGAATAATTAAAATTTGTATTCTTATTTGTTAAATTTAAATAAATGGTAAAATTATCTTTATAGAAAAATAAACAACGAAAATTAAGTAGGAACCTGTTGTGCTTATTTTTTAAAGGTTGGGGACCTACATGCTTGAAAAAAGGTTATGGATAAAATTGTTACTTTTTGTAAAGGCTGAGGATCTTTTGTGAAATTTACCCTACTTTTTTATGTTTATAACTTGAGGATATATTTGTAAAGACTTTGTGGTGTATTTAACAAAATCATATTCTAAATGTGGTGTAATTATAATATAGTGTGGTTAGTAATTATCATGGTGTAGATATAACTATCAAAATATTTTAAGACATAAAATTTTGAGAGGGTAAATCATTTATTTTCCACTATTACCCTTAACTTCTTTCTCAGTTTTTAGAAATGCCACCAGTAATTCATTTTCAATCGTTTATTTATTTGGTGTATGTGTTTGTATTAGTTTTTCATTTTTATTGCATATACAATGTAATCAATTCTGATAATTTCGGGTTTAACAATCAACAATAATGAAGGGAATTGTAGGAGGAGGAGAATTTAGCCATGGTGAAGAGTACATAACAAACCGACATGCATGCTGCTAGACTACATGAGTCATAGTTAGGCCTTGGTGTCAGACGGATCGGGTCGGGTTTGAGCCCAACCCAAACCCGACCTGACAATGGGTTGAGGATTTTGGAACCGAGCCGATCCAACTCGATTCCAAAACCCGACTTAACCCGAGTCAACTCGGGTTGAGTCGGGTCCTCGGTTGGCCCGACTCAATAACGGCCCAGATTGTAATTAGGCCCATAATTCATGAAAATATTTTTTTTCTCTAGATCTTTCAGATCTGAACACAGGCGAATACAGATTGTCATTGTAACATATTTGATCTTTCAGATCTCATTAGTAAATGTTTGCTCTAATAATCCTCTTGATTGCTTATGGTAGATAAGTACCATCATTATCTATTACAAAATCAGGAAAAAAAAAGAAAAAAAGAAAATGCAACACATGAGGGCCGAATCCGGTAGCAGAAGGTGTGGAAGTAGCAAGGTAGCAGAGGCAACAGAAAACCAGCAGCCGGCGAGTGTAGGAGCGTAGGCGAGGCGAGCAGCAGCCCGGTACTTTGGGGACTTGGGGGCAACAGACCCGGTGGCGAATCGAGCTAGGGTTCGTGAGGTGAGGCTGAGACATGAGAGAGTAAGGGTGAGAGAAAATGATTTACTGATTTGTGGCGTGTTTCCTGCCTTTGTGTTGTGTAAAATGGAACTGAACCAAAGTTTTGGGGAGCCAAATAAAATTAAAAAGAAAGAGGTTAAACTCGACAACCTACTCGGTCAAACCCGACTCAGGATTCTAGGTCGGGTATCCGCGGGTTGAGTGGATTCTGGGTGCTTGACCTGGAACCCGACTCGACCCGGTTGGGTTCTCTACCTTCAAATCTACTGCCAACTCGAGATGCACAATGACCCGACCGACCCGACCTATGGCAGGTCAGTTGAGTCGGGTTTGCCAGATTCGCGGATCATATGCCCAGCCCTAGTCTTAGCTATCAAAACGTGGTTCTTTCACCATTATTATCCTTTTATAATTTGTGTTGTTTTATCATTTTTGTTGTAACACTAGAATTGTCTATCGATGCTAAAGATAATTCTCTACAAAATTTTTAGAAGTTAAAAGTTAATTAACCAAAAAAAAATGGTTTTCATTTCTAGGTTACGGTGAAATACATTTTATCCTTTATCTTATAATGCCCTCCGAATAACTATCCTAACTTAAAAAAATCCAAGTTTAGAATATGATATTATTATGAAAAATTTTGTGTTTGTAGGTGAATATCCTCAATTTAGAAGATGGGGGGAATAGAGGAACATGGCTGAAATCACAAAAATTTAAAAGTTTGCAGACCAAAAAAAGATGGAGGACCTTTAATGAAAATATTGAACTGTGTATTTGAAAAGAAAATCTAATATTGATGACTAAAGTGGAAGAATTCGAAGATACGGAAAGCAAAATGCGCACAAAAAGAAGAAAAATAGAAGGAATGAACTTTGTGGCATCGTGGCCTTGCACCGGTGTGGCCACTTGCCACATCTTCATCCAAAGAAGAATCAGAGAGCTGAAATTTTGGTGTGGCCATACAGAAAAAATACAATGTGGCCACATAGTAGTTTCTCACTGTGAGATTTCATTTTTTAAAATCAAAATTTCAATTTTTTTTTTTTTGGCTTCATTTCCTTGGGGTCTTTGTGATAATTCCTTGGGTATGAATTAGGCACAATGTCAAGCTATAAAAAGCTCAGTGTCTTGCAAGAAAGGGATATTCACTTCTTGTATTTGTCTTAGTTTTTTTCTTTAGATCTAATTTCTTAGGGTTCACATCTTGGAGGAAAAATCTTAGAAGGAAATAAAGAAATCAACAAGAAGATGGAGAGAAATGGAAGATAAAGACCAAGCTTTTTAATGGAAGAACATCTTTTAATATTTTATTTATCATTATTTTCTACATTGTATTGTATTGCTTTATGTATTGGAGTTCAATGTGGTAGGTTCTAAAAAGCGTAACATTTGAAAAATCGTTTAAGTCAAACATTGAGCATAGAAGCACCTATGCGCGTAAATGTGTGATAAGGTCAAGTATCAAGTATAAGTCTGCTTAGGCAAACGTCTAGGTTAAATACTCTCATTCAACACTCAATTCAATTTTTTAATCATTTTTAAAAAATGTCGGAAGCTTGGATCGGATTGGCCAATGCCAGTTGATTTGAAGCGAGATTGCCCGCGCCATACTGCCCACCCAAACCGAAGAGCATGTTCCTCAGGTCGAGCTTCCTCTCAGAGTCATCTTTTGTGTTTTGTTTCTCATTGCTAGCGTTGCATGACACCCGAACGCGAGGGGTTGTCTTGGCATGAGTGAAAAATGTGATGGGTTAGCAAAGAAGAGGTGAGACAATACATATTTTATGGAGTCCATTGGACACTATGTATGGTCATAGATTATGTAGTAGGCTCTCATTAGACATATTGGGAGATGGGTCTTCTGTGTCCAATTAGGTCCTGTCACATAATCAATTGGACGCTAAGTGTCCAATAGACTCTATAGAAAAACTAAAGAAACGAGGAGTTTGAGGTGGTGAAAGGAGTGCAAGAAGGTAAAAGAGATGCCATGACTCGTTTTGTGTCCAAGGATAGAGACTGTAGACATGCATGTGTGACTGAATTAATATAATAAAAACCTTTTTTTCCCCTTTTGAATGATATAATTCAACCCAAACCTAGATGCCATTATAGTAACTAGTCTCTTGCCCGTGCGTTGTACGGGGAAACCAAATGAATGGAAATATAAGAAAATTGAAATAAATAAGAAATTCAATATTGAAAGTAAACATTTAATGACGAATCAAAATATAATCTCCTTGAAAAGAATTTAACAATAATAAGATTAGTCTTTTAAATATATTTTTACCACTTTAAAACCAATAAAACAGATTTCTATACAAAGTTTACATTACAATTTAGTATGCACCCTAATAAATTTTGAAAATGTTTCGATAAATGATAATGCTGATAGACCGCCCTAAATTTTGTTATAAAACCTTCGAGAGGTTTTTGTCACACTCTTACGACACTCAAGTATAATTTACTGAAATAATAAATTATATTTATAATTAAAATGAAAAAACTTGACGAAGGCCATATAAAAAAATTAAAATCAATTTTTCAAATTATTATCATGGGAATTATTATGCAAAACACAATTATACCATTCAAATATTTCCCAATAACAATGTTAAGAATATAAGTTATTTTGAAATACAATTTTTCACTGGTTTTAATGTTAAGGAAAATATCACTATTTTCAAAATTGATAGATTAGGAATGTTTCGATTAGCTAGAATATTCAAAATTATATATAGATTATGAAAACATATATCTAGATCTCAAATTATAGATGATTCAAATTTTAGAAAAAAGGAGAAGACTAAGGAGAATATTCCGATTTTAACTTTATCTTTAAAAAAAAAAGTTCAATTTACTGCAAATTGTACCAAGAAATTTGAGCGGGAAAAATGCGGTAATAGGGATACCGAGACTTAATTCTCTTAATCATATATAGATGCTACACTATTCCGTTGCTTTATCAACCAGTTTACAATTTTAACCGTAAAATATCTCAATTTCAAATTATTTAAATGCATTTATTGACAGTTTTACCCTTTTATTAATATTAATATAGCTAGTGAACTAATTAGCAAACTAATATGAAAGTTTATCATTATTCTATTAATTAATTATTATTTAAGCACTGATTTCCACTTCCAGCAACAACAAAATGGTTCCCTCCAGTCCCAGATAATAAATGACATTATTTCCATTTCAAGCCACAACATTAAATCTTACATACCATATGGCTTTGAATTTGCACAACATTGTTAGGTTTACGGGCAGTTGAAATTATTAATGTAAGTAAACTAGTTAGAAATAAATCGCATAAATCAACTCTTTTGTACATCACATTAAGTCGCTTTCCCAACTAATTTATGGTCGGCTCGGTGCTTACTGCTATTAACTTTACGAAGAGACTCTTATTAGGTACAACACGAACTTCTTTTCGGCCCTCTAGTCTTTGAAAAGTACAAATGTAATTAAAGTAGTCTCAACTCCCATGTCAAAAAAAAAGAGGTCTTACACTGTTTTATGAAATTTTATTTTTATTATTATTAGCTTTTCACCCGTGCAATATATTAGAAAAATAATTTAAAATAATCTAATTTATTATAAGGATTTGAGAAATTAGATGCCTACACATGTAAAAAAAAATGGTGAAAAACTTGACATCATAGTATAATATCATATACTTGTTTACGAAGAAGATTACATATATGGGTAGTTCTTTTTTTTTAATCTTATTTTTCAAAACTTTTAACTATCGATAATTATATTTTATCTATTATTTTTTAAGTATAGTTATACTTTATTTTAACCTTGTTATATGATATAAATAATCAATTCATAAAAATCATTAACTATTAACTTTGTTTGTGTGTGTCAAGACTCGTGTGGTATGATGATATCTTAATCAATTCTCAAACCATTGAATAAATATTTGATTTCTCTCTCTTACAATCTCTTTATTATAATTAAAAAAAACTTTATTTATGTGCTAGTAACAAATATTGGATAAAGTAAAAAATAAAATAAAATAAAATCTCATACCACTTTTTCAGTAAAATACATATACAAAAAAAAAAATAGTCTTACTCTCTGTTTCGGTAACATTTTATTTATTTATTATTATTTTTTAAAAACAAGTTTACATAACACTTTATTATAGCCTACTCACCATTATTAAAAGCTAGACGCTAAAATTCTCCGTTCTAAAAAGATATTCTCCTAATCCTTTTTTATCAGTCTCAAATTATATTTTCTTTTCCTTATTTGACTTTTTAGTTTTCTAAAATACCCCTATTTATTATGTATGGTAATTAACAATAAAGAAGATTTAGGGAGGAATTAAATAAAACTAAATGATATATTAAGAAGAAGGATTTTATTTTGCCTACACGCATGCATGTTATTATGCATGCGTGTATATGTGTCAATTATCTAAACTACAAACACCCAATACTTGTAGCCTAGATATGTGCCATGTGTTACACACACGTACGCATCGTGCGTGGGCAAAATAAAATTCTTGATATTATGAAATACTACCTCTGTCGTAAAAAGATAGTCCAAGATTCTATTTTAAGCCATCTCATCTCGAGAGAGTCTTGGGTAAGACAGTCCTATATGTTTAGTGGTAGGACCGTCCATTAAATAACTGACAACTAGACTTAATTAAATTCACATAACATCTTTAGTAATAAATTATTAATAAAAATAAAATAAAAAATTAATTAACTAAAAAATTAATTATTAATTATCTCCCCTCCTCTCCAAATTTAAGCCTGATTCTTTCTATCTTCTCTCCCTCTAACTCGATGAAATTCTCCAATTTCACACAAATCATTTGATTTTTTCATCTACCCCATAAGAAAACAAAATATTTTTACCTAACCTATTAAAATTTCACATTACTTTTTTTTCTTTTTTGTTTCCTTTTCTTTTCATAATAATCACTTTATATATTATTGAGTTAAAAAATTTCTTTCTTTCTTTTTCTATTTTTTTTTTTTTTTGCTAAGACGCTCATAATTTTCTATCACTCACGTGTTTCCATACATGTTTATTAATAATAATAATAATAATAATAATAATAATAATAACAACAACAACAACAACAATAACTCTACAAAGACAATAAATTTGAGAGACATTTTCTTGGGATCAATACTTTTTTCTAGTAAGATAAATTATATTTGAATAATAATTATATTCAAAAAGGGAAATTTATTTTTATCACACATAATATTGTGCTTTCAAAATTTGTTAGATTAAACTAATATATATGAATGAACTTGAAATTTATTTTGAGTCCACTTATATATCTTTTCTGTCATTAAACAAGCAAGACATCAAGAGTTACTATTATTAATATTATTAGTATTATTATTATTGTTTTATTAAAACATGTAAGGAAACACGTGAGTGATAGAAAATTAAGAGTGTCTTAGCCAAAAATTTAAAAAAAAGGAAAGAAAAGTGATTATTATGAAAAGAAAGGGAAAAAAAGAAAATAAGTAATGTGAAATTTTAATAGATTAGGAATATTATTTTATTTTCGTAAGGGGAGATGTAAAAAATCAAATGATTTGTGTGAAGTTGGAAAATTTTATCGATTCGGAAGATGAGAGAGAGAGAGGAATAATTAATAGTTGATTTATTTAGTTATTTTATTATTATTTTATTACTAAATAGGTTAAGTGAATTTTATTAAGTTTAGTTGTCAATCATTTAATGGAAAGTCCTATCACTAGACATATAGGACTGTCTCACCGAATACTCACTCATCTCAGAAAGATAGTCTAGATGCTATATCAAGTTTGCCTTTATTTAATTAAAAAATCTAATCTATCTCGGTACATACAAAGTTTTGAGAAAAGCATTTTACCAATTTCAATTCTTATAATTTAAGGTCATTCACGCTATATACAATCATTTAAATTCCTTCTCAATAAATTTATATAAGTAATTATTCTCATATCATTAATTAAGTATGAAGGTTAAAATCGAGGGAGTACCTATAAAATTAATGTTCCTACAAAATTACCTATTATTTCTTAATTTACGTAAAATTACCTAACTGTAACGCCCTGAATTCTAAACTCTTCTCCTCCAGGTTTACGAAAAGCACTTCTTTTTCATGGCATATAATTGTTACATGGTTCTTACTTAGGCAGTCCATACCAATTATGATATCAAAGTCTTCATATCAATTACATATAGATCCACTCCTGTAACCATTCTATCAAAATCTATATGTACTGGTCTAGCTATTTTGTTGGTGTTTATAGTCCCTCCTGATGGCAGGCTAACCTCAAGTATATTATCAATCCTTTCACTTACCATATTTATTCTAGCTAAGCCTGTAGTGGATATAAAAGAGTCGGTAACACCAAAATCAATTAGAATATAAACAGGGATACTAGAGGCACTTACTATACCTGCAACAACATTTGGGTCCTCAGTAGCTTCCTCATGGGTCATAGCGAATACCCTAGTCTTGCCTTTCTTAGCTTTTTCTGCATTCTTATTCTGCACTGGTTTCTTGGCTGGCATATTGCAACATTCATTTGCAAAATGGCCAGGTTGCCCACATTTATAGCACACCCTCTTGCCCCACAAAATAGTCTCTGCGATGAAACTTCTTACATTTAGGGCATTGAGGAATTGTGCCACTAGTCTGACCCCTACTTGGTCCTATGTTCGGCTTTTTATACTAAGGCTGGCCTTTGTTTTGATTCTGTTCATGCCATTTTCTTTTCATTTGGTTACTATAAGGTTGCTGCCCACCAAATCTAATTCCAAAGAAGGTCACTGCTTGAGCTTTCTTCACTACCTCCTGATAGGTAGGTAGCTCAAGGCACTACAACATAAAAGCCCAATAGGCGTCAGTTGTAACGATGAATACGTTTCAGTTTTAACGGTGACACCTATGTCAGAGACGTGCATTGTAAAGATATACGCGTCGGTTGTTGGCCGACGCCTAAAGCCAAATTTTAAAAAAAATTAAATAGAATAGACAATAGGCATCGGTTGTAAAGGAACAACCGAAGCCTCAAGACTTGAGGCTTCGGTTGTTCCTTTACAACCGACGCCTATTTTTTTTTTTTTTTGGCTTTCCTCTAGATCTGCCAACTTCAAAATTGTATATTCAAATTGAAAATTCAAAATTCAAAGAATGAATTATATGGAGACATCCTTAAACATTGTACTTTAAACAAACAATTGGAATAATGTGGGCCAATTGTATTTATATTCTACTTCATTTACCACAAAATAGAGTAATATTTATTATATTACATAGAAAAGCATACTACCAACAGAAAAGGTAGAAACTTAAGCCCTAAAAAGGGAAATTAGAGGATTCATGAAACAACTTAAATAAAAAGCCAAAGAAAAAAGCAAGAAACAAAAGATAACAACTAGCTAGCATCCTTCTTCTTCTTCTCCTTCTTTTTCTTCTTTGACTCTTGTTTAAACTTCCTCTAAATCTGTAAATTAAGCAGAAAGAAATGAAAAAAAAAATAGTAGTGACAAGGAAAAAGGGCTGCCAAATCGATTGTAGTAAAAAGCTCCATGGGAGAGGATTTTCAGCCTTAGGGAAGAATGATAAAGGATTAATATTGGAAGAGAATGAGATTAAGCTAGGTGAGTATGTAGTGGAGGAGATAGTTTTGTGTTTGATTCTAACTAATACTATAGAGGTACAGGTTCTTCGAGTGGATGTTGCATAAAAACTGCGATATATAGACCTACTTTTCACGAGAATTACAGTTCTTCCTGGGGAAGTGACGCCCATTCCGGGAAGAACCGACGCCCATTTTTGAATTTTTGATGCATGGGCGTCGGTTCCTCATTTTGAATCAATTTTGAATGGGAAGACAAAAGAAGAGGTGTCGGTTCCATAATGGAACTGATACCTATTTACTAGTAATGGGCATCGGTTATTGGCTCGCAACTGACACCCATTGTTGAAACAACCTTCACCGTCGGTTGTGATCCAACAACCGATACTCATTGTAGTGCCACTATTTTCAAAATTGCTACCCTTCTATTTTGCTCGTCATTTTTCCCAACAGCCGATGCGTATGTCCATTTTTTTGTCCAATTCTGTAGTAGTCAGGACATCACGATCTGTCTAATCTATGGGCGCAGACCCCTCTCAAAATGCCTCGCTTTCTTTTCATCTCTCTCTACCAAATGCGGAACATAGCGAGAAAGCTCCTTAAACATTCTTTCACAATCAGTTAAATCTATATCCTCCGGACCAAGCTAAAAAATTTCATCTCCTTAATATCCCTGAAAGCCTGGGGAAAGAACTTCTCAGTAAGTTCAGTTTCGAACTGACTCCCAGTTAAGTTTCTATGTTCTTCTTCCGTCCTTGTACGTGACACCGAGTCCCACTAATGGCTAGCCCTTCCGACCAGCATAAACTCTATGCACAAAACCTTTAGATCTTTAGGACAAGAGATGTGCTTAAAGATTTTTTCTAGAGTCCTCAACCATTTATGGGCTCGAGACGGATGCATAAAATTTGGGCTTCAAAGTTTAACTAGACAAGCGCAAGTGTAACATTAGACGACTTCAAAACTTTTGCTCAAACTCAAAAAGCTTCTTTGAGGTAGGTTCTTTCTTTATAAAAGTTATTTATTTAAAATTTGTACATTTTTAGTTAGGTTATGTGGCAATTATGTGCATTAAACTGTAATTATGGGAAATATGCAATATGCATGAGATTAGTTATTTTATACAAAGAATCAGAATATTTTGCTTAAGCATGAGAACTTGCATATTAAATGCGTGAGAACATGCATCTTGAATGTACGATTTTATCCGAGACTTGAGATATTGTATTTGAGAATTTAATTACATGTTTATATGTGCTATTGCTATCTAAGTTAACTATTATATGAGCTGAACTTACTGAGTGTTTCTATGAAATACGCACCCCTTTGATAAAGGAATAAATTTTCAGATTTTGGAGCCGGAGGCGTGTAAGGTGGTGGATATTGAACAGACATTTACTAAATTCAGCTTTATTTAAGATTTTCATTATCGAAACTTTATGTTAGTTGAGTTGGGATTTTATGAAAAACAAATTTTATTATTTATCCAAATAAGAATTTCCGGACTTTACCGTTAATTTCTGGCGGTCAGATTATTTGAAAAGTTGTTAGAAAATGTTCAACTAACGTTTCGAGTATTTAGAATTCAGGGCATTACAGTTTGCTCTGTACCTTTGTGGGATGGAGGCAGTATATTTTTAAATTGTACATTTCCAACAACATTAATTATATTTTTTTAATTTATGTAAAAAAATGGAAGGGAAATATCTTCGTAGGACGGAGTTAGTACTATTTTTTCATTTGTTACATGTGATAGGAGTACTGAGAACTCAATACTCTTGGAGTACTGAACTTTTTTCCTTGTTTGTTAATAGCTAAGGCCTAAATTGAAGTTGCTCAATTAAAAGGACTTTTCATCATAAATAAAATTTTAAGTAATCCTATATGTGTTACATTGAGTTGTGCAATAAATTTTAACCTTTTATTTCAGATTATAAATTGCAAAAAGAACCTTCTAGACTATAATTAAATTAACAAAGTAGAAATATCATTCCTCTTGAGAGAGTGTTAGATTTTTTTTTTAATTTTTTTGCAACAGTGAAATGTTAGAGTTTGATAAAATCACTATTTAAACTAGACTTGCTTTTGACGGAGGCTCAATAGAAAAATATAAAAAATATATCGTCAAATTTTATAAATAAAAGCAAAATTAAAAAAAGAAAATAAAAAAGCTTGTTCATCAGAGCTTTTATATTTTAAAAATGGATTCCTAAAAAAATATGTGGTCGAAAAGCAGATGCAATAACAAATAATGATGGATAAACAGAGCAAGCATTAACTACACTAGTCTTTCACTTGTGTGCTGTAGAGGGAAAAAATATTTTAAAATAATTAAAAACATATTGATCAGAACAATTTTTTCAAAAATATAACTAGTATCATAAATAACAAATGAGTTAGTATTACAGCAAGCTAGCTATCATAAGATAAATTTAGATACCCAAATATACAATTAGTTTGAATAGAATAATTAATCATTTTACATTACACACACACACACACTCACTAATACTACACCCATCTGTTGCATAAGAAGTCATATTCTAAAAAAGGTAAGCAAAAATACAATAGAACATCAAGTTACGAATATTTAAAAATGAAAAAGAATACAATATAGAGGGACGAAAGGTTGTAAAATTAGAGGATAGACAAATTAGAATTCCCAAAATAAAGTGTTTTCTTTGTTTTTAATTAAGTACTGTGTTTTGCTTAAAAACTCTCAAAACGACTTTTTATCATTTCTTGTTTTCTTTGTTAAAATATTCCTTGTTTTTCAAAATTCATTTTTGAAAATATGAAAGTAAACGCGTTTTTAGTGTTTTAAAAAACTGAAAACTAAAAATGGTCTCAAAACAACAAAGAGAACATGTTATATTTATCAACTATATAGGCTTGTTTCAAAAAGGGTTAATTGTACAAATCGTCCCCAACCTTTGTGTTATGAACCGGTTTCATCCCCAACCTTTTTTAAGACACCCACAGCTCCTAACCTTTGATAAATACACACAATCGCTCTTTTTTCACTATTCTATAAAATTTTTAAACAAAATGACTATTATACCTTTTAAACTTTTTAAATTTTTTTAAACAAAGTTTAAAAATAAAAAAATAAAATAAACCCCCCACCCACCCACCCCAAGATTGGCTGCCGGAAATACTACCATTCCGGCAGCCGGTCATTTCGTCCCCGGAATGGCAGCATTCCAGCAGCCAAAAGAGGGGAGAATCCCCCCATTTGCTGCCGTAAATGGCAGCATTGTTGTCATTTTCGGCAGCAAATGGGGGGCAGAGCTACAGGAAACGGTAGCCAAAGTGCTGTCAGAAATGACAGCATCACAAATGGGGGAGTCTCCCACCTATTGTGTGCAAAATGGAGAGAGACTTGCCCCCTGACTCCCCCTATTTGTACTGCCAGAAACGACAGTAACGGCGGCCAAAAAGGGGGGAGTCTCCTCCTCCTCCCCAATTTTGTGTGCAAAATGGGGGGTGACTCCCTTCATGCTGCCATTTCTAGCAGCACTTTGGCTACCAGAAATGGTAGCATTTTTGTTGCCATTTCTGGCAGCAAAATGGAGGGATTCTCCCCCCTGGCCGCCCCTGGGCACCAGAATGTTGCCAGTCAGGCGCATTCTAGCGACCAATCTTGGGGCTGGGGCGGGGGCGGGGGTGGGGGCAGGTGGGTGTTTTCTTTTCTTTATTTTTTAATTTTTTATTACTTTTAAACCTTTTTTTTAATTTTAAAAAGCTTATGAGGTATAATCATCATTTTGTTAAAAATTTTATGGAATAGTGGAAAAAATGATGATTTATGTACATTTATCAAAGGTTGGGGGCTGTGGGGTGTCTTAAAAAAAGTTGGGGACGAAATCAATTCTTAACCCAAAGGCTGTGGACGATTTGTGAAATTAACCCTTTCAAAAAAATCAAGAGAATGGAACTAATGAGCAATCAAAATCACTCATCAAAGATATTAATAATTTATCTAATGATGTAGCAAGCATTGAATAAAGAAACCCTTGGATGACTAAGTAATTGGGTACCCAAGTTTAGGTTTTTAGCTATGCGATGCACCGGAAGAAGAGCCCACATTAAGTTAACCTCTATGAGAAATATAAGAAATTAGTTGCCAACAAGTTTACGTCAATTGGACAATGAATGACAGTATCTCAATAAAGTTTTTTCCCCATTCTTTGGGTATATTGTGGAATCCTAAAATTCATTGGCTCAAGTACTGTTTATTTATTAAATAGGTTAATCGCTTGCTAAATATGAGAGGAAATTTACAAAAGCTAATATTCTGATGATGCATTTATAATTACCCAATTTTTCTTAAGGGATTAAACTAAAACATTTAGAACCAACTCATTTTATCTTTTGTTTTTCTTTTTAACATTTTTTTGACGTAATATAATAATTTGGGCCAATTTATAACACATTTCCTATACGTGAACCTAATGAACATGCTCTAATTAAACTATAATCATACCCAATAACCTACACAAATAACATTTACTGTCTATAGTTGGCAAAAACCCATTTTGTACATTACGTGATTACCAAAACAGAGGATAATGAAGGCACAAATAAGAAACTTATTCAAAAATAACCAAAATTTTAAAAAATTAATAACAAATTTCAGCGGATATTTCGAAAAGCTATCGGAACACATTTCTTCAACAATCAACTCACTTTGGTTGGATCCAAATTTCAATAAAAACCCAATTGCAAAAGTGAGTTTTTTATGATCCCTCAAACCAAATTAAAGCTCTAGATGTTGCGCAATCAACCCTTGTGATTGCTCTTCATTGAAAGCCATATCACTCAAAAATAAGTGTAAAAGCTTAAGCATACGGCTCCAATGGTAAGAAAATCTAACATGTGCCTCTCAAGACAGTTGTATCCAAATCCTGTATTCTCGAAATTTCTGATAAACTAAATGAATTTCCTGTCATATCTCCCTGTAAAAGATAAGGAAGCAATAAACTTAATAATAATAATAATAATAATAATAATAATAATAATAATAAAAAGAGTGATTTAGCTTTCAAAATATTACATCTTCGATTGCGAAACACCACCAATCATACTTAAAACCTCTACTGCTTCCTTATAAGTTTTTCCTATGTTATTTTCTACTGTGTCATAATTGCATAAAACGTAATAGCTAAGGGGGAAATGAAAAAAAACTTTGAAACTTTCAAACATACGCTTTCAAAGCAGCACAATTCATGGATACCAGATATTGCATCATAAATCTGCTTTAAGAGCAAAAATAACAGCACTTCATTCCTCACCTGTATAGCGATGACTACCACTATAGGAGTCAAAGACGAAAACTTCCCCCAGCCAAGAACGACTATATCTATAGAAAATTGAAATAACTATAATATTAGATTAGATTTATACAACAGAAATTGGAGTAGGCATATTCATGTCTTTTATTAAAATAAAGGTGCCAAACCTTTATGTATAATCAATAAATAAAGAATGCATGTGCCTAGAAAAAATATTTGAAGTAAAGAGTACGACTCCAATTCAAGATAGATAAACATAACATACCTTAGTTTGTATTGGTCAACTAAAGCGATAGCAATATAATATCCAGATAGAATAACGTCTTAAATTTCTTATGTCCTAATAGATCTACATTGTAGAGATTGTGCCATATATCAAATTGATATAGTAAAGATAATTTAGAAAAATAAATAATTGAGGGATTTAATGAAAGCTTTAATTCAAAAGGCCTAAATTTTAAAAAATGAACAATCCACCTAATTGTTTCATCATGGCAATATTCCAACCACGAAGCTCAGCAATAGCAAGAAGAAAACCAAGGAGCACAATTACTAATCTTGATTACTGTAGATTAACATAAATATGAAACCATCCATCTCGGCATCTCCCACATACTTTATATATATAGATAATATATATATATATATATATATATATCAAAAATCCCCTTATATAATTATAAATGAGGAAATAAATTTTTTTCCCCTTATCACCCCAGTATTTTTTTTTCCTTCACTGTTTTAATTTTTGAAAACTCATATCAATCTATGTAAAAGAATTGTCATGGATGAGATGAGAGATTATTTTTTCCTTCATTGCTTTTATTTTCGAAAAATCTTATTACAAAACTAGTAAATTCTCCATTCTTCAATTAACATGACACTAATAAATTCGTCATTCTTCAATGATTTTACAAATGATCATCCGAAAAAAAGTAAAAGCAGATTATATAAATTTTTCCGTTAGTAATTTTTTTTTTGGGGTACCAAAAGTTATCTATAGATTGTACGACTATAATAAAGAATTACATTTAATGAAAAGAAAATAATATAATAAAACCAACAACAACAATAAGAAGAACAGACACATCCTTGAAAGTATAAGAAAATTTTAAAATCTAGTAATAAATTACATGAGGACCTTTAAATTCAAACAATTCCAAAAAAAATCTATTTAAATCCACTAAAATCCGTGGCATAAAATTGCTTAAAATCTGCAGGATTCCATAGAATTCTACTCAAATCCACGAAATCCATGATGGAATTCATAAATCCTTAAGAATCCATACAATATCATATTTAGAACACTCATTTTAAAGATATCCCACTTTTTAAAGTCTACAAATAAAAAACGCATGCTGTTTAGCATTATCCATAACTATGGGAATGTGACAACTTATCTCGAGTCACTGACATTAATTTAGATATAAATAGGTTGGTCACACCAAGTTATCCCTATTTATTACTCTACTCATTCCACAAAAATAGTTCACACTATTCCTTTTTTAATTCTAAATTATAGTCCATATTCCTTATAAAAGTTTGTTAAATTTGTTAGCTTTCTTAGATTATCTGCAAGAGACTCTCTATTTATAAATAATATTTTTTTGTAAAATAGAGAGCATTTTTTACTTTAAAGAGTAAAAAATTTTACACACTCTAACAAGCTCTCTATTTTAGCCCTTTATTTTACGTTTTTCAAGAAAACACTACTATTTTGGTATATCTTTAGTTAATATATTAAATTTTTAAATATCAACAACTAATAAAGTTGAAGACAATTTGTATAATTCAAAAAAGAGAATGTTGAAACTCGCGCCTAAACATATTATCTAATCTAAAAAGTTAATTTAGAGAGACTCTTGGAGTATAGTTTTAGAGCTTTACTCTCTAAATTAAAGAGCGTTTTGAATTTAAAGAAGTTATTGAAGATGCTCTTATCTACCTCTATAATATACATTGTTATAAGCAAATAGGATTTCTTTTTCTGTTGGAAATGTATAAAAGAAATATTAAAAAGGAAGAATAATAAAAAATGAAATAATATATGTGTATATATATATTAAAAAAATACAAATGGAACTTCAATGTGGTTTTTACGCCTCCATCTGGATTCTATGAAATAATAATATATTAGAAAAATTGTGTTTAAATTTTAATTTCCCAATAATAATAATGATTATAATTCTTGTGGGAAAAACGAAAATAAACTATCTTTGTAAAATGAATGAGTATATAAATTTTGAGTACATTTGTTGAATTGGTGGTGGTGGTGGTGGTGGTGATGAGGATGATGCCAACAACAACAATAAATTTTAAGTAATATACTTTTTGTTGCCATTTTATGATGATCACTAGTGGTCACCGACAGCATTATTCATAAATTTAGAACTAACTTGAATGAAATAAACAAATTACTAGAGTGTCTGCTGTACCATATAGTTCCCATCTTGTCAGGGAATTCTCATCCGTTCATGAATTAATCTATTTATTTTTTGGGAGGAAAATTTTCTTCAACTTTACCACCAAAAAAGAAAGAAAAGAAAAGAAAAAATTGTCGGTAGGTTGATGAGATGTATTGTTTTCACTCTCTAATCTCGTGCGATCTTTTTACTTTCATAATAATAAATGGATTTGGTTTTTCAAAATGGGAAACTTTGGCTTTGCACGCAATTAAAACTATCAGCTGATTATACTCCACCGTCTTATAAAAATAGTTTATTATTCTTTTTTTTGTCTATCCCAAATTAAAGTCCACTTTCTTTAGTTAATTTTTTAGTTTTTTAATCAGCCCTATCTCTTGTGCAATAATCAACCAAAAAGAATAATTAAAGTAAAGTATTAAATGAGTAAAAAATATATTAGTAAGTACTATAATCTTAAATTGTATTTTTCCAAGAACATTAATTAATTTTGCTTAATCTATGTGATAATGAAAGTGAACTATCTTTATGAGATGGAGGACAGTAGAGACATACAAACCATTTCAATTCAATTAAATGATACTCCCTCCATCCCATAAAGATAAGCCCGGTTGCTTCTTGCGCGGTGATTAAGAAAAATGAGTCATTGTGGTTGAAAATACAAAATTCTCGCTAAATAGTCTAATCTACCCCTATTCAATACTCTCTGGCTGCCAGAGAGTTTGGATTTACAAGAATCCTCCACACCTGCTTTGCAAGTTGGGCTTGGTTGAATAGAGAAAGATCTTGAAATCCCAATCCTTCATGAGGCTTAGGGAGGCAGAGTTTCCTCCAGGAAACCCCATGGAGTTTATCTTTACCCTTCGATTTTCCCCACCAGAAAGAAGTCGTAAGTTGGGATAATTCATCACATGCATACTGGGGAACTCTAAAAACACTCATGGTATAAGTAGGAATAGACTGGGCCACTGCCTTGATAAGGATCTCCTTGCCACCTGCAGACAACAATGATCTCCTCCAAAGCTAAAGCTTATTCCAAACCCTCTCTCGAAGGCCAGTAAAAACTTGCCATTTGCTTCTTCCAATCACTGACGGCAGCCCAAGATATTTGCAGTGAGTCTGGCTAGTCCTCATTCCAAACAGGTTCAAAATACTTGTCTGATTTTCCTGGCAAGTATTGGCACTAAAAGTTATTGCAGATTTCACCAAGTTCACTTTCTGACCAGACAGGGCCTCATATGTCTCCAGGATAGATTTGATTGCCTGGCAGTCTCTTAGAGTAGCCCTACAAAATACTAGACTGTCATCAGTGAAAAACAGGTGAGACATAATCAAACTGTCCCTGGAATACCCGAACCCTCTAAAAGAGCCATTCCTCTTAGCCCTCTGCAATAGTTTAGAAAACCCTTTGGCACATAACAATAATAGATATCGGGACAGTGGGCAGCCCTGACGAAGGCCACGAGTAGGAGTGACATGCCCTTGTGGAAAGCCATTAATCAAGAAGGAAAAAGTAGGGGATTCAATACATGCATAAATCAGATTACACCGCCGTTCTGAAAATCCCATCCTCTTCATAACAAAAGAATAAAATTCCACTCCACTCTATTATAGGCCTTGCTCATATCGAGCTTCAAGGCCATATAGCCAAGATTGCCACACGTCCTTCGGCTAAGAGAGTGCACAAGTTCAAATGCAGCAATTATGTTGTCAGTAATCAGATGGTTGGGCACGAAAGCACTTTGGGAGGGAGAAATTACATCTGATAGGCATGGTTTTATCCTATTAGCAATAGTCTTAGCCACAATTTTATACAGCACATTACACAAGCTAATAGGGTGAAAGTCCCCCACACATCTATGCCCTTTAATTTTTGGAATCAAAACAATAAAAGTTTTATTTACATCATTAATAGAAGCACCATCATTAAGAACCTCAAGACAGATGCGGGTTACATCTGAGCCAATAATCTCCCTGTTTTGCTGATAGAAGGCTACATGGTAACCATCTGGCCCTGGCGATTTGAAAGCTCCCCATACTAAACAACGCCTTTTGAACCTCGTCAGCTGTAAATGGCTCCTCTAAGCTTTCTCGTTGTTCATTAGTAAGCATAGGGTGCCAATTCCCCAGTATTCCTGAGATATCATCATCCAGATTCGGATTAGTAGAAGAGAAAAAATCAGAAAAATAACTAGAAACCACCTGCCCATTCTTTTCCTCAACCTCATGACAGAAGCCATTATTGTCAACAATGCCATGAATCTGATTTTTCTCCCTTCTTGCATTTTCCTTCTGTGCAAATAAGCCGAATTTCTGTCCCCGTACTTTAACAGGCACGTTGTGCCCAAAACAATTCCTCTTTCTCATAGAGGGAGTTAAGCTCATGCTCAAGATCAGTGATACTCCACCCATTCTGAATTGCTATACCACTAGCATATAAACCTTCAAGATTTGCTTTTGTCTTCTCAATGTGATCCGCAATGGAGCCCCTGGATCTTTTCCTCCACTGTTTTAATTTCTTCTGACACAATCAGAGCTTACTGTTGACATTCCCAGTCCCACTAGGCTGTCATGCATCATTAATCACTTGCTTACATTCCTCATCTTGAAGCCATAGTGGTTCAAATCGGAAAGGCGGTTTTTGATTCGATACTCAGTTCCTATCAGCCCTCGGATGAAGTTGAGTGTGAAGTGCTCGATGATCAGATCCATAGAAATCTTTGTGAATAATTTTTGCCCATCGGAATCTGCCACAGCAATCCGAACATGCTAACCCCCGATCCAACCTTTCCATTAGAAGTCCATTATCAGATGAGATTCTTTTCCATGTAAAATTGGGTCCAACAAATCCAATGTCTCGTAACTCACAATCTCTAACTGCTTGCCGAAAGGGTGTCCTAGAAGGCCTTCGCCTTTGTGAACGTCTACTTCTTTCGTGATCCTCCAGAATTTCATTGAAGTCCCCTACAAAAATGACAGGTAGCTGGTTACCATTACATAGCCGACATATCAATTCCCAGCTGTGTACGTTGCCCTGTTATAGGGTCCCCATAGAAACCAATGAGGCACCAGTTCAAATTGGACCACTTCTGACATTCAAATCAATATGGAACTTAGAATAGCCATTGAGAGATACATCCCAGCAATTCTTCCAAAGCATAATCAGGCCCCCATGAAAACTATTATCAAAATTCACATGAAAACTATTATCAAAATTCAAAAGATGACGGATACGTTCAGCCTTTGCACCATAAAGCTTGGTCTCCATAATGAAGACAAGCTCGGGAGAAGTGTCACGGACCATCCTCCGTAACATATGTAATCCTGAGGGTCCTCCAAGCCCCGAGCATTCCAACTAATGGGACTCATGGCTCTCGGCGGGGTTGCCATTAAGTCGTTAGTTATATCACCCAATGTCATCTTAACTCTTTTGATCCCTTCTTCTTCATCATGCAGCTTTCGCTTCCCCAAATTACCAGTAGAAACAACATTGACAGCATTCTCCACTTTCTTCAACTTCCCAGCTCGTTTCTCCCTATGTGTGTTGTCAATTCGTTAGGATTTCCAGGCTGAGAGTCATTCTGATATGCATCTGTACCACCATCATGCACTTCTATAGTAGTGCCCTTTGATTTCTCCAACACGTCCTCCTTTCCTCTCTGATTAGAAGTGACCTGCGCAGGAAATGATTGCTGGTCGATTGACTCATTAACCACATTCTTTGTTGCAGCTTTATGTGAGTCAGTGGTATCCCTTTGTAAAACATTCATGGCCTCGTTCCTGTTTGTGTCCCAGTTCGTCTTTGGCTCATAATCCCTTCTTTGCCTTGCGCGAGCCTGACTCTCAGTTGGAGCACGAAGAAGAGTGCCAAATCTGTGGTTCTCAGGCCGACGGAGAATACCAGGAACTTCCGCTCCGCAATTAGGAAACACATGGTCTAAGCATCCACAAAGAGTACAATAATCCGGTAGCATTTCATATCGAAGTGAAAGTTTTGTAGGAGACCCATCAGTGCCCAGTTTGATATTAACGAATCTTCGCAGGGGTTTTGTAATGTTGAGCCCAACCTTTATCCGTAAGAAGTTGCCAATGCATGAACCCCTGATTGATCACAATCCACTTCTATTACTTGCCCTACATGATTTCCAATGCGTTCTGCCAATTCTTGCCGCATATGCATAATTGGGAGGTCATATACTTGAATCCAAAATGGTACCACCTTAAAGATGGCAGACGATACAGTTACAAGTGGATCCACATTGGAGAACACGATTAACGCTCTGTCAAAATTCCACGGCTGTGACATAATCACCCTGTTGCGATCAATGCGATTAGAAAATTCTACTACAAAGACGTCATCCTGGATAAATTTGATTTGGGTATTGCCACTAGGCTTCTATAGAGACAGCATGGTACTCTTGAATGCCTCTCTATGGTATGACTTCCGCGTCAAGATCTTGCCAAGCAAAGGAAATTTCGATCCCTCCAAATTCTTTAGCAAGAAATCATCTTCGATTGATGGAACCTTATCTTCCTCATTGTTCAGTGAGGAAGATCTCCACAGGTCATCAATATCCTGCATGTTATTTGGACTGATCAGTACCAGCAGCAGGCTCTAGGCTTAACCTAGAGGAGAGTCAGTCTCTCAAGGAAACCCTAGAGAGAGAAAGTCACAGGAATATAATTAATTTTTAGTAAAATTTATTTTTGAATGTTCAATTATTGAATTGTTTACAGATAAACAACGAAAATAATGGAGTAAATTAAAATGAAAAATAGAAATCAAAATCAGTAAGACATATGGTCTAATGAAGAGATATCCCTGTAAGAACTAATAAACATAGAACTAATATAATATCAGCGTCATTTTATGATAAATAACATATTATGCAGCACCGAATTTCATATATATAAGGAAAGTAGTTTGTGGTACAGTTGTTGTAACATCCTGTAAAAATTTAACAAGGAATTAAGCAAAATGATAGTGTTTTGATAATGACAATGATTGGGAATTACTTGAAAGGTTACACGATTTAACGCCAAGAAGTAGAATGCGACAATATAACCGTATTAAATCGTAAAGTTACAAAATTGTTAAGAATTAGAATGTAACAATACAATTGTATTGAATTGCATCAATTGAAAGGATATAATATTTGTCACTCAAATGAATGCCAAAAATTTGAATATGGTAACATAATCGTATGGAATTGCATTAGTTGTCACTCAAGTAAATGCCAAGAATGGGAATGTGACAACATGAACGAATTGAATTGCCTCCATTGTAAAGTTACAAGAATTCAAAGAATTGTTACTCAAATGAGCCTAGAGACAAGAATGTGGTTATTAGTTAGCATTACTTGAAGTTAATCACCTAATTATAAAATCACGTTAATTGAAAGGACTCAAGTAACATGTATCAAAATATTATGACTTAATTATGAGACAATACAAAGTACGGACTGCTCGAACAATAAATGAGCAAACCTCACTTTGCCACATCACACATGGTGCCACATCACACCAAGTGTCATATTCTTATTAGCGGAAGCGGAATTCAAAAGTTAATTTAAAAACAATTAACATCTAACAACTATACAAAGACCTAAAGGAAGGGGCATTCACCCAAGCTTTCTCCAACCTTATTCCTTCTATCCTAAAAATAACAAATTCGTCCAAAATTATTGAAGGTAGGGAAACAACCCTTAAAACCCATCAAAATCTTGGTTTTGCACTTGAAAGACCCCTCTTCATATATATATAAGGAAACCAATTTTAAACACCACTTTGATTGCGGAAAATGAAGATTTTGAAGGCAATTGTTAACAACTCAAAGAATCTTTGGAAAAATCAAGTTAAAGAGGTTAGTAACTAATACATTGATTCCCTTTTAGCATTCATAAAGTTTTGATACGATAAGTATGGTTTTGATTGAAGTCTTCCAGGAAATGAACATGTATTTTGATACACTGAAAATGAAGATTGATTTATTACATTTGAATCACTAGTTGATGCGTTATCTATTTTGTATTTACTTTGCTTTGCTACTATACTAGGAGTCATCTAATGATATCGAGATGGGCGACGATTAGTATAGTATTTGCTTTCAAAGTAAAAGCTTTATAATGATCTGGCTTTGCTTTGTTAATCAATGAACTACACCTAGTAATATACTTGTTGTGTTCTTCATATTTTATTGACAAACCTAGTTTCAATGATTCTCTAAAATTTAATAACTTGCTAGTTTAATTAACAAGCATTATAGAATGTTAAACCCTACAAGACAAATACACTTTGTTTGTTTTGTACGTCCCGTCCCCGCTGTGTATAAAAGCTTCCGCTATAAATTTCGTTAATTAATATAAGATACTTCTAAATAATTGATAATTGGCGGGGGCGTGACAGTTGTACTGTAATTTTCCAACCAAAACTACATTTTAGAGGGATATTTTGGACGTTTTAGGTTCGTTGCGGTAATTGTCACGGTCATCTATATCTTTAATGTTGCAATTTAAATTGATTTGATTTGATTTGATTGTTTTTATTTCAATTTTTCCTTATCTTCTTCTATCTCCAAGATAAGATTCTGATTTTGTGATAATCTGACTTTATTTAAAATTGTTGATCGATGGTTGATATTTAATTCTTTAGATAGAAAAAATATCCGAGATTAGAAGGACTCCCGTTTTGCCAATTTTTATACATAATTTTTGTTTGAATTTAATTCTTTTGTTTTCCTTTTAGTTATTTTACTAAATATTTTAATTTGTCAAAATATAATATTATAGTTTAAGCAACTCAAATTCAAACTTTAAAGAGAAATCTTTAAAAAATATGGATCACGTTACATATATGAAGTAAAATTGATTGTCCCGACTCTAAATATGGATAAGTTTCTATATATTTATATTTAATGGGTGAGACTTCCTACATATATGCTTAATTATATTTAAAAATAGAAATGCAAAATATCCATTAAAAGTATTTGAATTCTAAAATGAAATCAAATAAATGTGGGTGCTTTTTATTTATATATAGTATAGTTTACTTTTTTGATCATTTTCATTGATTTTGCAGTCTACTCTAGTTATATCTTATTAGTTTACTATTTTATTAAATAAATTTTTATCAGATAAATGTGGGAGATAATTTAGGTAATTCTCATTGATTATCAAAAATCTTATCATTTGTCAAATAGAATTAGTTTATTTTAGACAAGAGTATTTATCATCTTATTATAATCACTTATTTTGAAAACTTTCCTTCAAAAATTAAACTGATTTATACCAAGTGCTTATTAGGTTACTTATTTTGTAATCATTTATCAATCTTGTATTCTCATTATGTAGACTTTATTTATGTATTTCGAAATATGCTAATATATTCACTCAATAATAAATAAAATATTTTCTGATAAATTTTTTATAATTAATATTTTAAAGTTTGTGAAATATCTATTATAATATAGTTACTAAATAAAATAAAATAATTTATTTCCTTGAAGTTATAACTACATTTCATATCTAGTTTAATACAACAAGTATTAGTCCACGATAAGATAGCAAAATATTACGGTTAACAAGTGTCTATAATCATATGTTATTCAATCTTACATATTAATCATTACATATAATTTGTTTTGGTATTGCCCATGCAACGCGTGTGAAAATCTAATTGGATTCATAATAATAAAATAGAAAAGTTTGAGATTGGAAGGTAAAGCAACGGGAAAAGTGAAATGGATCCCACGTTGAATTTGTAACAATGAAGATTGAGGTCGAGATCGTTAAAATGGATGTTGGAAAAGTAATTGCTAGCCCGATCCATCCCACATCGGGTTCATAAAAACATGGCATACGGGCTAGGGCTCATTTCTTATAAAAATAGGAAGTTGAGAAAGGGTAATCTCATGGGCTCTTTACATAAAAACTACTCTATTTAATAGAATTTTAAAAAATAGCTCTAGATTGAAGGTAATTGCAAAAATTCCATTTTCTATTTCAAAATTACCCTAAACTAATTTTAATTAAAATTTAATTATTTATTAATTGTCATTTTTATAAGTTATAATTACAATAATAACTTAAATTATAATTTTTTTCAATAAGAAAATAGTCATTTTTATGTACCACCACAACACTTTCAATTCGGGACTACCATAAACTACCGACACCGCCACTAACACAGTAACAATGTTACCATTCATAAAACAAATGTTACCTTACGGGAAAATATCACATTAACAACAAGATGGTAACAAACCTGATAAATGGTAACTAAATGATAAAACATAGGAAAATAACAAAATGAGATTAGTAACATATGAAAATAAACAACTGGAAGATGGTAACAACTACGATAAATGGTAACATAGGAAAATAAACAAAAAAAAAATCACTTCCATTCATCTCGTATAAAAAAAGATAGTAACAACACTGATACCCCCCATATTAACACCTCATACTTCTTCTCATCACTTCCATTAACTTCCACATCATTCATTCTTTCATCTTCATTCATCTCTCACTCCAAACAAAATCAAACACCAAGCCGAAAGCAAGTTCCTCAAAAATTGCTCCTCTTGTGCTCAGATTTGGCATTTTATATGCTACTGATTTACATTCTCGAAGCAAATGGAAGAGGAGTTGTGGATTTGGTCAAATGGTAACAAAATCATAAATTAAAAAAAAAAAAGGAAGAGATAGAGTTTCAGCCGCCAAAAAAATAATAAAAGATGCAGATTCAAAAAAAAATAAAAGAATAATAATAAAAGATGCAGATTCACCTGCCGCGTGGCAGCAGCACAGTGGTGACGGGTAGGCATGGCGGGTAGTGCGCAATCGCTAGCAACAACACAGTGGTGGGGGCGGGCGCGGCAGGTGGTGGGGCAGGTTGTGATGGTAGTAGCAATAGCCACTGTGACTATCCCCAGTGGTAAGAGCAGTGGTCGTAGCTGCTTCTGCCATTGACTACTGCGAATAATCATGGCGGCGTGCGGCGGATGGTGGGTCACGTTGTGGTGGTGGGGTGGGCAGGCAGAAGGCGGCTGCTATTGTTATGTTTTAGTTACCTAGCAACTAGGGTTATATATATACACACACACACAAATATGGAGATATTTATATATACACACATATATAATATAGGCATAAATAAATAAATCAATATTAAAATTAATTATAATGATTTATTAAAATAATATAATTAATTAAAAAATGAAAATTGTATATGAAAAATAATGGTATAAAAATAATGCAATGATATATAATTGCGAATAGTTTGATATCACTGTGTATAAATGATGTAACTAATAAATTTAATTTCCTCTAATGTTATTTATTCTAAGGCCCAAATCTAGCTTTCAGCCCAAATACAGCAAAAAAAAAAGAAGTTAAACTTAGCAGTGGATTTTGGGCTCTTCAGTGTGGTCAGCCCAGAATTTCAGTTGGCTGCTTCATCATTTAGTGTCCAATGGGCTTCGCCCATGCATATGCACTCTTTTCTTATAGATAAGCATATTCTTTACAGCATTGATCCCATGTGCATGATCTAGATATTTCAAATCTAGTTTTTTTATGGAGCTAGATCAGGCTCCTATATAGAGCTTAAGTACCAATAGGAGCCTAATCTGGCTCTATACAGTTCACCTTCCAAACCTACCATGCAAACCCTCAATGTAACACATGGAATAAAAAATTTTAAATTTTAATCAATTACCAATTTAAAAATTTATTCTGAAACAATATAGGAGTTTAATTTTGTTCACCCCTATCTTTACCTGCTAAGAGGGGGTTGAAATTATTAGGAGAGAGAAAAGTTGAAGTTAAGAGAGAGAGAGAGAGAGGTCTTTTTTTAGGTAATAGAAAGAGGTTTTTTTGATGATTTTTTTCCTTTTATTTTAATCAAAGGATATTCAATATAGATCTCAAATTAAAGATCCTATCGTGAACCTTAATATAAACTCATTTGTAATATCAAAAAATGAGCATATACATCATCCGCTAATATATCAAAGAGTAGAGATAAAAATACCACTTTTATTTTTTTTCACCCATCAAACGTAATTCATATAAATCTTAAATAATATCTTTGTTTTTTTTTTTTGGTTATTTAGTTAAAGTTGTTTTTGATGATTAACTTTCACTTTTGACTCATTGCCCCTACCCCTCCCAAAAAAAATAAAATAAAAAAATTCACTTTTAACTCTTCACCAACAATTTGAATATTTTCAGTGTATCTTAAAATGAATCACGTGTAAATAAAGAATGATGAGAATTCAACACCACCAACAATAAAAGGTTTTTGGTTGGAAGTGATGCAAGAACATCTTTCTTTCTACAAATTATTTTACTTTATTCATTTATTTAGAAAAATAATAAAAACTGATATACTAAATGAAAAAAAAATATATATGGATAATATTATTTAGGATTTACTTGAATTAAGTTTGAAAATTTGATATATGGTGAAAATTCAAAAATAAAAATAAAAATATAAGTGATCTTTTTATCAATATTATTTGATGCATTTGGATATTACAAATTAACTCATATTAAAGTTCATGATGAAATCTTTAATTTGAGACCCATGTTGAATATATTTTGACAAAAAATTGTGTTGATTTTATTAAAATAAACTCATATTGTGTTGATTGTTTGCATGGATGGCTTGAAAAAAGAGGTAATAATTCTATGTCAATTCGAAAAGTTGCCGGATTTTTGTTTTGAATGTGGTTTAATTGTTCATAATATAATGAGTGTGCCATGAGTGCGGATTCTGGAGGAATGGGGGTCGAACAGAAGTATGGGGATTGGTTTCGAGCTTTTAATCCGGGACATAGGGGCTCTGGGACTTCGGTGAATTCAAGGTTCTCTACCTTTTCTCGGAGAGATTCCATGCATCAACATGAAAGTAGACGGGCTGAGGGGGTTAGGCATATGGTGGAGGAGGTCAATCTAGTGGTGCAGGGAGTAGATGGTGACGAGAAGGGATGGCAGGGGGACGATGTGATTCTAGCGGAGGGAGTGGGTAAACGTTAATATGAAGGGGAATGGGGAGCGGTAGGGTTTAAAAGGGTGACGGATAGTAGCGTTGGAGAGGAGAGTAACGGTTCAAGGCTGATTAACGAGAGGGGGGTTGTTGGGGATACTCTCTTAAGGGCGAAAAAAGCCAAGAATATGGTGGCAGATGGGGACTTGGTGCAGGGGGGAATCATTGTGGTGCAGCGGCGGAGGGATGAGGTTCCAGTGGGCTATGATAAAGGTGGGAATGGCGGTAAATAGGTAGAAGGCGCTCTCAATGGTGGTGGGGGCAGGAAGATGGTGAAGATGGCGGAAAAAAATAGACCAAGGCTGGGGGGACTTATGTCAAAAGCAAAGGACATTTTGATGCATTCCTTACCTACAAAAAATCTAGGAGGGGAGAACATGGCGAGGGGATAGGTGAAGAGAAGGTTGGAGGAGGAAGAACTAGAAAGTAGAGAGGATCCGAAGAAGGGGCGGAGGGAGGTGGCGCGAGGAGGTTTAGTTTCTTATGATGTTTCTGAAGCCGTGAGTCTTGGGTGCCAGGACCGCCAATTGCAATGAGTTGTTTATGCTGAAACGTACAGGCCAGAGGGAAAGCTCGTACGGTTGGAGAGGTTCAGCAGTTTGTTCGAACTCATTCCCCCGGTTTAGTTTTTCTATCTGAGACTAAACTGTTTGGTGTAAAGGCAGTTGATGTCCAGATTCGTTTAGGTTTTCAAAATAATTTTATGGTGGATAGTGAAGGGCGGAGTATGGGACTTATGTTGGTACGGAAAGAGGATTGGGTGGTGGAAGTTAAATCTTTTTCAAAAGGTCACATTGATGCTTTTGTTTAGTTTTTCTATCTAAGGCTAAATTGTTTGGTGCAAAGGCAGTTGATGTCTGTATTCGTTTGGGTTTTCAAAATAATTTTGTGGTGGATAGTAAAGGGCGGAGTGGGGGACTTATGTTGGTATGGAAAAAGGATTGGGTGGTGGAAGTTAAATCTTTTTCAAAAGGTCACATAGATACTTTTGTGATGGATGATAGAGGTAGTCAGTAGCGGTTCACAAGCTTTTATGGGAACCCCATTGTGGACAACCATAGGCATTCTTGGGAATTATTACAGAGGTTGAAGTCACAGTGGGTTATGCCATGGGTTTGTGGCGGGGACATTAATGAAACTTTGGGGATCCATGAGAGAGAAGGTAGTGGAGAGAGGCCGGTGTCATCAACTATTGATTTCCAAAGTGTGGTTTTTGATTGTGATTTGTGAGACATTCACTTTAAGGGCTCGAAATTTACATGGAATAACAGACCTTTGGGGGATACGAATATTTAGGCATGGCTTGACTGGTGGTTAGCAACTTTGGATTGGCGATTGTTGTTTGCTAGAGCAGGGGTAGAGCATTTAGAGTATAAAAGTTCAGATCACAGGCCAACCTCCTCCACTTACAGGGTTGGCCGCAGGGTGTTAGGAGGGGAAAAGGAACCGTCCGTCTTTTTAAGCTGTTTTGGGTCCGTGATGAGGGATATGGGGATGTGGTTTCAGCTATTTAGGAGGAGGGGGCGATGCACCATTGGGAAATAATCCCTTTGGGAATATTCAGAGGCAATTGGTGAAATGTGGTGATGAGTTGGTTAAATAGAGTAGCGAGACGTTTGGGCGATGACGGGAGGAGGTTGGGAGGAAAAGGAGAGTCATTAGGAAGTTGAATAAAATGGACCTTTGGGGGCAATATAGGGTAGATTCCGATGTTGGAGAAGGAGATAGAGGGGTTGGAGGTGAGGGAGGAGAGTTTTTGGAGACAACAGTCGAGGGTGGAGTTGCTGAAGGATGGAGATCGTAACACCAAATTTTTTCATGTGAAAAATTTTTTCATGTGAAAGCCAATAGTAGGTTTCAAAATAATCAGGTTCAAACTTTGATTGATGATAATGGACAGTTGTTGGAGGAATCAAAGGCTATTATGATGCATATTGAACATTATTTTGCTGGATTATTTTCAAGTGGATAGCCAACGGAGGAAGAGTTGAGAGATTGCATGAATGGGGTTACCTCTCGATTGGGTGATGATGATATTTGACTATTGGAAAGGCCATTCGATGAGGAAGAGGTTTGGGGTGCAGTGAGGAGTTCAGGGTCGTATAAAGCCCAGCTGAAGATGGGTATCATGCACTATTTTATTAGAGGCATTGGAATTTAGTGAAAAGTTTTGTGATACCAGCATGTTTAGAGGTCCTCAATGAGGGGAAGTCAGTTTGGTTTGTTAATAAAAAGGTGATTGTCTTGATTGCCAAGAAGAAGAGACCGAAGCAGGTAACGGAGTTTCATCCTATCAGCATTTGTAACACTTTGTACAAGATTGTCTCTAAAGCATTGGCGAACAGGTTGAAACGAGTTCTTAGTCCTCTTATTGTGGAGACTCAAAGCACATTCGTGCCAGGTAGAGTCATTACTGATAGTGCTATTATTGCTTTTGAAACTTTACATATTATGTCATCTAAACGGGTTGGTAGGGTGGGTTCCATGGCTCTAAACTTAGATATGAATAAAGCATACAAGAGAGTTGAGTGGAAGTTTTTACGTTCGATTATGGAGAAAATGGTGTTCCCTAGTCATTGGTTTAATCTTATTTATGATTGTATTTCAACTGTTTCTTTCACTTTTCATATAAATGGTGAGTTAAAAAGACAGGTTAATCTATCGCGGAGGCTGAGACAGGGGTGTTCTCTGTCTCCATACTTGTTTATCATATATGCTGAAGGGTTCTCAAAGGCTCTACATTAAGCTAAACGGAATGGTAGTATAAGGGGAGTGAAGGCCTATCAACGGGGGCCTAGAATTTCTCATATCTTTTTTGCAAATGACTCTATTATTTTCACAAGGGTAAGAGTAGAGGAGGCGGGACAGATTGTGAATACCTTATAATGGTATGCTAGGGCGTCAGGGCAAGTGGTGGACATGGAGAAGACAACCTTAACTTTTACTCCTAATACACCCCACGATTGGAGGCAGATGATCATGGGAATTTTGGGTGTAGGTCTGGCGGAGCTTCATGACATTTATTTGGGACTTCCGTCAGTGGTGGGTCAAAGTAAGAGGAGCAGTTTTACTTATATTTTAGACCAGGTGTGGCAGAAGTTCAATGGATGGCGGTCCAAGCTACTTTCTATAGCCGGTAAGGAGATATTGATTAAAGCAGTTTTACAGGTGATCCCTACTTACGTAATGAGTCTTTTTTGGCTTCCACAGTCTATTCATAATAATATTAGAAGACTTATTATGCGCTTTTGTTAGGGTATTGGAGATGTGGAGCGGAGAATGGCTTGGGTTCGATAGGAGAAGGTTGTGTATCTTGAAGAAGGTTGTGTGTCTTGAAGAAGGAGGGGGTTTGGGTTTCAGGGATTTGGAGGTGTTTAATCAAGCCCTTATCAATAAAAAAATTTGGAGATTAGTGGAGAACCCAAACTCGTTAGCGGGAAGGGTACTTAAAGTGAAATATTTCAGGGATTGTTCTATTCTAGCAGCAACAGACAGACAGGCTTCCTCTTTTCTGTGGAAGAGCTTATTGTGGGGACAAGCGATTATTCGTTCAGGAATACGGTGGAAGGTTGGAGATGGGTCAATGATTGTAATTTTTTCAGATCTTTGGATGCCTAGGCCGGTTTCTTTTTGGCCGATTACTACAGTGGTGTCGGGTCTCAACCGTGTTACCGAGCTGTTGGATGGGCAAGGGAGTTGGAATGTGGAGAGAGTGAGGGCTGTTTTTTTGCCTATTGATAGTGAGGTGATATTATTGATTCCCTTAGGAAGGGCACAAGAACAAGATAGACTTATTTGGCATTACACCCCAGATGAGTGATACTCGGTGAGACATGGGTATTATGTGGCGTTTTCTCTTCAAAAGAAGGAAACCTTAAGTTCAAGGGAGACAGCAGGAGTGTGGCCTTTGTTGTGAAGGTTTAATATTCCGTCTAAGGTTTGTGTTTTTATGTGGCGATTGTTATATAATGCTCTTCCAACAGGCTAGGGGAAGGTACGTTAGGTAGGGTGGGGAGGAGAGGAACTGGCATACATTTGTATCGTGTCGAAAGGTGAGGGGTATTTGGAAGGAGTTAGGGTTTTGGGATCATTTGCTTCCTTGGATTGGGAAAGATTTTAAGGGCATAGTAAGTTCTATTCTACTTGACGGAGCATGTGAGAGAGGTTGGCTATGGTGTTATGGGCGATTTGGTCAGAAAGGAATAATGTATTTCATAGGGGGCAGTGTAGGAAAGGGGCAGTTTTGCTGGAATGGGTTTTGCAATATTTGAGCTATTATCAAAGCTTAGATTTGATCAAGGAGGGCGTGGAGAAGGGAGGAAAACGCTAGATTTTTGGAGTTCAGAGGAAAAGGAAGCACCAGTAGGGGTAAGGATGGCATGTGATGCAAGAGTAAAAAATGGGAAAGTAAGGATCGGTGGAGTAATGTGGAACGAAGAGGGGTTGGCGCTTTTGCAGTCTCACTTCAATATCCTTTAGAGGTTGCCATGGTAGAGACGTGTGGTGTTCTGTATGGGTTGCAGTTATGTTCACAACATGATATTGCAGTGGTGGAAGTGCTGGTGGATGCGCAGAAGGTGGTGACGTGTCTATGGAAAAAAATGATGGGTCAAATGGTGCTCATTTGTTTCGGCGAATTGATGCTCTCATGGAGGAACTTGGATGCAACAAAGTTCAGTTTATATCTAGAACTCGTAAATGTATTGCTCATTATTTTGCCTCGATGGCGGTTTCATCTACAGTGCTTTGCCACTGGTTTGACATTATTCCTTTTTGTATTTCTCCCTTCAGTAGGGATATTTTGAATATATGAATTATTTTCTTTCAAAAAAAAGAAACAAATTGTGGGGAGCGAAAAAACTTTTAAAATAAAAAAACAAAGTAATACCAATGGACGCATATAACATAAGAATCTCTCTCTCTCTCTCTCTCTCTCTCTATATATATATATATTACTTTAATTAATTCACTCTGTTCTCTAACATAAACTCTTCTCTTCACTAATAATTCCAACCATTTTTTAACAGAGGTAGAGGCAACACATGTGAAAGGGGTTGAACAAAATTGAACTCCAAATGGATAACTCCAGCTTCTCCAACTCTACATATGCAATGTGATAAGTGTATCTTATATATAAAATACTCCTCTTAACTTATTCAATTTTATATGTAATTGAGCAAATTTCTACCGAATTTGTGTGAATATGGTTCATATATGTGAAAATCTCAAATTAGAGTGATACTAAGTGAAAAGGACTATTTTTGAACCAAATTAGAGCTTCACATCCAAGATGTAGCGTCAATGAGGGATTGTTCGAAAGTTTTGGCATAAGAAAATCAATGTCAACAAGTTAGAAGACTAAATTGTACTTTGAAAAAACTTGGAAAAAACTACTTGGGTTGTATTTGAAGAGTTCGAGAACCTTTGTGGAGAGTTCAAGAAGTTTTAGACTTTTTTAAATAAGGAAAATGCTGAAAAGGACTATTACTGCAAGAAAAAGTCAAATCAAAGACTGAAACACATGTTTTTAAAGTTTCCAGTGGATAGGCCACAGCAAGCAAACCTCCATGACCCACGGGCTGTGTAATCTCTATTGGCCGCAGGAAGGCCGTGGCAATGCATACCACAGTGACCCGCAGTCTGTAGCGGAAGATGCTATTTTACGCGTTTTCGTTCCTTTTTGACACACTTAGGAACTCTAGGGAGTACACAACTATAAAGGGATGGGAAAAAACATAATAATGAGAGAGACATGAGGTAAAAAAAAAAAAAGAACGCCCAAGTCTGGTTTGAGAAGCCGGCATCGAGAGGAAGAGAAACACGTGGAATATATTGTGAATTCGTCTCCTTCGGGTTTTGAATTCGAAGCTTTAGTGTTGTTTTCTTTTCTTTAAGATGTCAGGCTAATTATTGTGCTAGGGTTATGACGAAACCTTGTTGACCATTAATTAGTTTTGAATAAATTGTTCGTTCTTATTATTTGCTATTGAGTTACTTGTTTATTATTCACTTATGCATCCATTTTAATGCTTGATCACCATTAATTTGTGTTTGTGACTTGTATTGCTTTCGAGAGATTCGATATAATTAGTACATGGTAATAAACAATCTAGTGTCCTATATTGATTGTCTATGTCAATATGCCTTGTGAAATCGCTATGTGGTGATCTTTGTGATTTAGTGCATGTTTGTGTGTTTGCAATTTAATTAGAGATAATTAAGTTCACATGTAGGCATAGAATCGATTGACCATCAAGAGAGGCTTTTGATTAATATTAGATCATCGATTTTTAACCTAGGCAATTTCTTATTATTGTTGATTGTTTGTTATTGTTTTGATTGATATCCTATAATTTGATCAATTTAGGATAGTTTAAGGATTCATGTCACGACCGAGATGCAGATATGGTTCTAGCTCAAATAACAAACGACATTAAATCTGATAAGAGATAGAGATATACTTCTATGCTTAGTGCATTCTTTTGTGATATTCTAGCTTTGTATTGTGTTTTAATCTATTCGCATCCATCATAGAAATATAGATGGGTCATAGGTAAAATAGGTTTTGATTTATATCGAAAGAGTAAATTGACACATATGGAACATTGGTTGTCAACATATAACCACGATTGATTGAAACCTAATAATCAATGGTTTGTAGTAGGTCAATAATTGTGGATTGGTAATCTTTGTGCCTTTTGTGATTTTATTGTTTTAAGGATTTGTAAATAATACTAACTCTTTATTTTCTTAGATTGTTTTTAGTTTCTCAAAATTATTTTTAAAATCTTGTCGTGTGCTTCTTTTAATTAAAGTCGAGGTCAACTAAAGTGAAACTTAGTAGATTCAGTCCTCGTGAAATTCGACACTCTATTCATCACTATATTTATATGTAAGCGATCCGTCCACTTGCAGAATAAAATCGACAACACAATGTAATATAGAATAGAAAGATACACCACAAGCACAAAAGTTAACAATTTTTCTATAGAGTTAATACGGACTTCATTAAAAAGCTTGTGTCATTATCATTTTTCTCTACGTGTACAAACTTTTGAGACCTATATTTTTTCTCCAAATTAAGTGTTGTCATGTAAGCACTCGAGCTCTGCAAATGAAATTGGCATTGCCTCGATAAAAAATTGACAAAAGTTATTCAATTTCCTCTTATCTTTTTTTTTATAATTAAAGTTACATATGAATATTTTTAATTTTTACTTATATCATTTAATATCACTTGTGCTATGAGATATGAAACATTGCCATTTGCCTTTCCTTTTTTCCTTTTTTTTTTTTTAATTTATGCAGTTGCAATGAGGCCTAGGTCGTTTAGTTAGGGAGTTAGATTGAGATACTGAGACCTAGAGTCCCAAGTCCAATTCTTATATACGGGATATTTTCTACATTTATTTGTAACTTGTCTTCCGCAGTTTGGGGTTTGTATAATCATGAGATATATAATTTTAAAGCGCCAAGAATTTTTAATTCATTCAGTTACTATATACAATTTTTTATACAATTTAATAATTAATTTAGTTACAAAAGTAAAATTTTTATATTAAAAGATTGATAATTTTATTCTTTTTTTATCAAAATGTATTTCAGCTCAGTAGTCCGTTTTCACCCTCATCATCATCATCAAATCAATTCCCCCACCCCACTACAACATAATAGACGAGAAAAAAGGGAATACACTTCAGTTTATTTAAAAAGCGATGTGCAAAGAAAAAACGGCCGTATTTTTGAAAATTTCGGCAAATCAATACACGTCGGTTTTAATCAGAAACCGACGTGTATTGACTTTAGGCGTTGGTTGCTGAATGCAATCAATGCGTATTCTTATTGTTTACCGATTCAAATTTCAAAACTTTAAAACAGCTCGTGTACATCCCTAACTCATATCTCCAATTCATTTTCTTCTTCTACCTCAAAATCTGACTGAGGTGATTCAATCAAACAGCGGTGCAACCATTTCTGGCGTCTTGAAGTCTACAATTTCCGTGGCGCCATTTCCAAATCGATCCTCTAGCTAAATCGGCCACTCTCCCTTTTCGACTCATTGAATTTGTTCATCATCTTCTACATTCAATTTTTCTTTTAATTTCTTTTGATTTCTTTTTCATTTTTTGATGTTTTGCTTCAGGTATGATCTCTTGGCATCCCAGGATAATATATTCAACAATATGAGAACTTGCTCAAGATCACAAAGAGAGTAAAACGGGAAGCTGTGGATTTGGTTTCTAAGTTGTCTTTCTTTATAATTGCATCATAAGTTGGTGTAATTAGTTAGTGGGATTTGATTGTTCATATTGTAGATGGGTGCTAAATTCAGTTTCAATAATTTTTATTCATTTGAATTTTAGATTTGAAATTAAAAACGAATACACTTTTTTAGATCTAGTTGTACAGTTGTTGTTTTCTTTCACAGAGATCATTGGCAATAACTATTGCTGGTGGTTAAAAGAAAAAAAAGACCAACAATCGATGCCCAAATTGCTCAATAGGGGTCGGATGTAAATAAGGAACCGACGCCTATTGTACACTTTAGGTCTCGCAAAAAAACCGACGCGTATACCCTTACAATGTGCATCGCTGCAATAACATCGTCTTCAAGATCGACGCGTATTCATCAATTCAACCGACGCCTATATGGGCATTAACCAATGCACATTATGGGTTAATTTCACAAATTGTCCCCAACTTTGAGTTAAATATTGGCTGGGGCCCCAACCTTTTTTCGTCCTTCTGGGTCTCCAACCTTTTATAAATTTGCAGGAAATGTCCTTTTTTCACAATTTGTATCACTATTCCGTTAAATTTCAAATAAAATGACCGTTATAACCCATAACTTTTTAATTTAAAAAAAAAGTTTTAAAATAATAAAAAAATTGAAAAAAAACCCAACCCTCCCCAACCCTTCTCTTCGCTTCCCCCTCCTCTTCCCCAGAGTGGCTGCCAAAAATGGTAGCATTTCAACGGTAGTTGGCAATCGGAATGCTGCCATTTCCGGTAGCCAAAAGGAATGCTGCCATTTTTGGTAGCAAATGGGGGGAAGGGATTTACCCCTTTTTTGGCCACCAGAACAGTAGCCAAAGCACTGCCAGAAATAGTAACAGACTACTGTGATTTTTAGTAGCATAGGGGAATCTCCCCCTCCCCCCATTTTGTGGTAGAAATTGGGGGAGACTTCCCCTCTGTGCTGTCAGAAACAGTCGCTAAGGCTGTAGTATTCACCCTTCCCCATTTAAAAATTTTTAGAATGTAATTTATTAAAAAAAAGGCATTATTGCAACACTAATTTTTGAAAAAGTTTAATTAAAGTTATTGGATTAAGAATTAGAATTTATTTTATTAATTAAAAAAAATCAAACGAGGCACATTTGAAACTTAAATTTGCCATTAATCATCAAAGGCCAAAAAAAAAAAGAAGAGCAGAAGAAAAATGTCGCCCTTTGGATGATGGGGCCTTGTGCAATCGCCTGACCTTCACACCTTTCGAGCCTCCATGAGTGTATTTTAGTTATTAGTACACATGTTAGACATTTGTAACAAATATATTTCATGCACTTCCCCTTTTATAATGGGGAATGTATTACACATTTTGGGAGGGAAAAATTAAGTTAAAAGGGCTCCACTACAAATTCTCTCTAACTTTCTTATTAATTTATATATCTAACGACAAGTTCTTATTTTAAAGGGCTATCTACAGATGATCTAAATCCCATTGAGGGTTCATCTTGTCAGACTTAGCGTCCAAGTCAGATAATGAACAACCTAATCATTAGTTCAACCCAAACCCATTGTTGACTTGGAATCCCGACAATCCAACCATCAACAATTTGGCCAAAAATGTTGCCAATTCCAACAGTACATTTTTTTTTTGGGGGGCGGGGTGGGACGGGAGATTCACCCACTTTTTTAGCCGCTGGAAACTGCTGCCGAAATGTTGCCATTTCTAGCTGCCACTCTTCGGTGGGGCTGGGGTAGGTTAGGTATTTCCTTTTTTTTATTTTTATATTATTTTTAACTTTTCTTACATTAAAAAGTTAAGGGTATAATGGTTATTTTGTTGGAAATTTAACAGATTAGTGGCCGAAATTGTTAAAAAGGATCTTTTCTGTGAATTTATAAAAGGTTATCGACCTAAGAGGTCGAAAAAAATGTTGGAAACTCAGCCGATACTTAACTCATTGGTTGTGGACGATTTGTGAAATTAACCGCTTTTTATTATTTTTCAACTTTTTTTAAATTAAAAAGTTAATGGGTATAATAGTAATTTTATTTGAAATTTAATGGAATAGCGACGGAAATTGTCAAAAAGGACATTTTCTGTGAATTTATGAAAGATTTGGGGACCGAAGAGGTCCAAAAAAAGATTCGAGACTCAGTCGATACTTAATTCAAAGGTTGGGGATGATTTGTGAAATTAACCCTTAGAAATATAGCATTATTCATACGGCTAATGTGTTTGGCAGAAACGTGCGTTCACAGCATGTACACATAATGTTTGTTTTAATAAAAGTTCGAGATCCAAGGGGTGACTGATCGATGACTAAAATTCAGTCAAATAATCCAGTAAGGGGATGTTTTACGATTAGGATAGGCCCTTTGGTCCCTCGGACCCACAATGTTAATTAACATCGTTTATAAGGTTATATTTGCTTCTTGTTAATTAAGCAGGTTAGAATGACCAAATTATTCTCTTTGCAAAAGGAAACAAAAGTTTATGTCAGAAGTTTGAGTAAAAGCTTAGAGATTTCGTCATCTCTGCACCCCCCCCCCCAAAAAAAAAAAGGTAAATTCATTTTTAAATAATAGTCGTGGAATCATCAAATGAATGTATAAAATTCAACTTATGTAAATAAATAAACATAGGTAATTCTAATCTAATCCTTTTTCTGGGGAAAAAAATTCTGACTTATGAGAACCAAACAGCTTATCTACCCCTAATTTTAATATACAGAAAGTAACTTGTTTGGACATTCAATATATATTTGCTACCATTCTAAAGCTCGATTAGAATATTTTCAAAGTATATAAGTAAATATACGGCCGTCTGCACAAATTTTTGTGTACCTGCTACATAAAAATGGCATTTCTCCTTAATCATCGGGTCTTCACACTTAACCATCGTTACCCCATGGGCTTACGTTGAACCTTCATTTGGTGATTGTAGCCCCTTCGGCTTACACCAATCTTCATACTTGGTGGTGGTTAAAATCTTATCATCCCATATATCAGGTAACATTATAAATCATCTTTTTCAAGTGCATGTCTATAACAACTTCCCACATATCCTCATCATTCTCATGCAAGGGCTGCACAATTTCAACCTCCCATTATCCGTTCCTAATTTTTTTTTTTTTGCCTTTTCTCTGTCTCAAAAACTCAATCATTACTTGTCATGCAAAACGTCCAAATATTATTGCTTTATGATATTCATACGTATCGCCACCAAGTAAAATTTTTATTTCAATGATCTTTTCTTGGATGATCTTTGTATTATAATCTTGTCGACGACATAATCCTATACATGGATGGCCCTGAGGGTGTGCAGGTAATGCGATCGCACAGCGTCTCATCATCTAAGGGGCACCAAAATTTTTTAGTTAAATAGGTGTGACGTTAAAATTTTTGAAAAACTTTTAGAATATTTTTTTTGTTAAAGAATGGACATTATTCTTACACCAATTTTTAAAAAAATTTTAACGAAAGTTATTGAGCTAAGAATTGAATGTATTTTATTATTTTGAAAATTAAACAAAGCCTACTTTTAAAGTTTAAATTTGTGGTTAATCATCAAAGAAGAAAATAATAATAATCAGCATCATCATCATCATACCATAAAGCCAAGCTAATAAGAAAATGGGGGTACCATAATGAAAACGATGGTTTTTAATGTGAATTACTATGATTAGAATATGATTTATTTTTTCTAATATAGCTCTTATTTAACTAAAGGGGGCACCATTTTCTATTATATCGCATAGGGAACCAAAATTCTCAGGGTCGGTCTTGATCCTATAGTGAGCCATCCCTACTTGAAAGCAATGTGATTGATCATCACTTGCGAGTACGATAGGCTCTCCTTGTTACCTTAAAAGATCTTTGACCTTGCTGCATTTCATCTAACCACTAAGATTTTTCCGGCCTCCAGTTCTTTTTCCATTCATTACCGTTCCTTGTTCATATCACCAACAATAATGGCCAAGGAATAAGAATGTAATAACAATAAGCACCTAGAGGCATGGACCTAGGAGTGGGCATTTAAACTGGTCAAACCAACCCGGACTAGTAACCGGCCGAACCGATTCGGTTTAGTGGGTTTTTAAAATAAAAAATTAAAAAAAAACACTAGTGTGCGTGAACAAATCTTTTTTCACCAATTTAACTGACAAAACCGGACTGAACCAGTTCGCCTTTCTCCGAACCGATTTTCGCCAGTTGGAACCGAACAGACGGCGCATGGTTGTTAATGAAAAATGTTACATCAACATGGAGGTTGCAATGGTTTAAAGAAAATATGGTTTCAATACTACGGAAGTTACAAGATTGATAAAATAGGGAGGTAAATGTGTGAGTTGCAAAATGTAAAGATGATGATGATGAAGAATTTTTAAGGTTTTAAGCCTTTAAAAGAAATTTCCTCCAACAGTTATTCAGATTTTATGTGCATTAAAAGAAACAAATTGTTCTTAAGAAAATTGTTGGGCATAAGCTTGAGAGTTGGCTTTTCAAATCTTTGATAGTGGCTTGGAGAATTTGCCCGCAGTAAGTCAAGGAATCTCTAGGAAGGTCACGGTAATTTTTGTTTTGCATCACAAGTACTTTAATTAGATTTTTCTATAAGTGAGAATTAAAAAATAGAAAAGAACTATTTGATAATTGTGATAAAAATTTTAAGACGTAGGTTCCAATAAAAAAAATTTAAAGTGTAAAATTTTGAAATCGTAAATGATTCGTTTTCCACTTCTACCCTAATTACCATCTCGTTCAATTTTTAAAAGTGCCATTGCTCATTCATTTTCAATCATGATAGGATCGATTTAGCTTTCGATGCTACCTTTTTGTGGAGGAAGTTGTAGAACTAGCAAGCTTTGCAACTAAAGTTGAAATGAGGAAACTAGGAAAATAGATGAACAAGAAACAAGGGGCAAACTTGTAGAAGAATTTCAATACTTGCAAAAGGATTACAACACCTTCTCTCTATACATAAGGAGAACACAATGGATTATTTCTCTCTTATTGTAGGAGAAAACAACTATATTCTATGAAGGAAAAACAAGAATACATATTTAGGAGAAATCTCACTTTTTTTCTCTCTAAAACTCCTCTCTCTCTTCTCTAGGAATAGGTTCTGAAACTAATGAACTCTTGCCCTATTTATAGAGTTCATTTCTTATCCTAAACTGTCATAGACAACTCGTGTTTGGTTGTCGCTAGCTGTGTGGTCTTTAAATTCAACTTGAATTCTTCTTCTTTCTTTACCACTCATGCTTAGTTGTCAAGTCTAAGTCTTAACCATTAAGAAATCTTACACCGCCTTTGACTTGGTCAATAGGAGTGTTTGATTCGGTTTTAAACTCTTTAAGGATAAGTTTTATCCTTTAGCAAGTTGAAGAGTTCGATTTGGATTCGAACTCTTATTTTTCAAAACTTATCTACAACTACTACAAAAGTGGCTTTACCATTACATTTCTCCCACTTAAAGTCACTTTTGTTGTAGCTCATGCTTCCTTTCTATATTGTTATTTCCATGCTGCTTATGTTCCACCAAGCCAGTAGAGGATCGACACCATATAAATTTGTCAGTATTGATTGGCTTTGTCAACATATGTGTTAGGTTATCTTTAGTATGGATTTTCTGAATATCCGCAGTTCCTTCTTCCACCTTCTCTCGAACAAAATGATATTGTACGCTAATATGCTTTGTCTTCTGGTGAAATGATGGATTCTTTGCTAAGTGCAAAGTGCTTTAACTATCACAAAATAGAGAAACCTTCTCTTGCTTGTGTCCAAGCTCCTCCATTAACATTTGCAACTAGCTGTCTCTTTGTAGCATGTGTAGCTGCAATATATTCTGCCTCTATCGTAGAAGTGGCCATGATAGACTACAACTTTGAAACCTAGCTTACAACTCCTCCAACAAGAGTAAACACATATCCTGTAGTGGATTTACTTTTGTCAAGATCACCTGCATAATCTGAATCAACATTGCCTCTGACAACAAAGTCTGATCCTCCGTAACATAATGCAACATCTGAGGTTCCCTTGATATATCTCACGATCCTCTTTATTGTATTCCAATGCTCTCTACCCGGATTCACCATGTATCGACTGACCGCTCCCAATGCTTGTGCAATGTCTGGTATTGTACAAATCATAGTGAACATTAAACTCCCTACTGCTAATGCATATGGTACTCAAGACATCTCCATCCTCTCTGTTTCTTTGCTAGGACTCATACTTGAGGATAACTTGAAATTAATAGGAAGAGGGGTATCAATTGGCTTACAATCTTGCATATTGAAGTGCCGTAAGATTTTCTTCAAATAGTTTTTCTGAGAAAGCCAAACCTTCATATTAATTCTGTCTTGATAAATTTGCATCCCAAGAATACACGACGCTCTTCCGATCTCCCAAGTCCTTCATTTCAAACATCCTAGCCAGTTGTGCCTTTAATTCTTTGATATGATCTTTGTTGGGGCCTGCTACCAACATGTCGTCAATATACAACAGTAAAGTGATGAAATCACTATTACTAAATCTCTTGTGATAAGCATAAAGATCTGAATTCAGTCTGTTATATCCAAGGCTCATGATGAAGGAATCAAATCTCTTACACCAACACCTCGGCGCCCGTTTTAGACCGTATAGAGATTTGTTCAACTGGCAAACCAAGTTCTCTTTATCTTTTTCTTCAAATCCTTCTGGTTGGAGCATATAAATCTCTTCTTCAAGTTCTCCATGAAGAAATGCAATTTTCACATCTAACTGCTCTAAGTGCAAGTCAAATGTAGCACACATCGCCAAGACTACTCTAACTGTTGTAAGCTAACAACAAGAGAAACTATTTCATTGAAATCAATACCTTCTTTCTGAGCATATCCTTTTACCACCAATCTAGCAGGATATCTCTCCACTTGGTCATTGCCATCTCGTTTTATTTTGTAAACCCATTTGTTGCCAATGGCTTTTCTTCCTTGTGGTAGTGGAACAAGCTCCCAAGTCTTGTTCTTATGGAGTGCCTCAATTTCTTCTTGCATTGCTTCCATCCACAGAGAAGTTTCTTGACTGTTTATAGCTTCATGGAAAGTTGATGGCTCTCCATCCTCTGTTAATAGGCAGTATGCAACATTGCCTCCCATAAGGTAATCCGAGTGTCAAGTTGGCGGTCTCTTATCTCGAGTCGACTTTCTGAGTTTTGGAGCTACAGGCTCAACTTGTTCTCTCCCTTCGTACTCTGGTATTGCTTCAGAAGAATCTACTTCTTATTTATTTTCAATCTCAACTGTAGTAGTCTTTAGTGTTTCTTTTGAAGTGTTATCATTTTCCTTTTCTTGTAACTTATCATCTGCAAATATTACATCTCTGCTGATAATTACCTTCTGGGCAGTGGGATGTCACAGGCGATACCCCTTAACACCATCAGCATATCCCAAGAAAATGCACTTTCTGGATTTCAGATCCAGCTTCAATGTTTCTTAGGAATTGTACATCACATATGCAGAACATCCAAATATATGAAGGTGCAAACAATTAGCGGGTTTACCAGTCCACATCTTCATGAGTGTCTTCAAGTCTATTGCTGTTGATGGAAAACGATTTATCACATAACAGTCGGTATTTACTGCTTCTGCCCAAAATGATTTGGCTAGTCCTGCAGTCCTCAACATTGCTTTTGTTCTTTCTAACAATGTCCTATTCATTCGCTCTGCTACTCCATTCTGTTGAGGAGTATATGCAACTGTGAACTGTCTTTTGATGCCTTCTTTTTTGCAAAATGCATCAAACTCATTGCTAGTATATTCACCTCTATTGTCTGACCTTAGACACTTGATCCTTTTACTGGATTCAAGTTCAACCTACGCTTTGAAGAATTTGAAAACTGACAACACATCTATCTTCTTCTTAATTGAATATACCCAACATCTCCTCGAATAATCATCAATAAAAGATACAAAGTATCTTGCACCTCCGAGGGATGTGACCGGCGCTTGCCAAAAATTAGAATGAACTAGCTCCAAAACATCCTTACTTCTGGCATTCGAATTGTCGAACTTCAACTTGTGTTGCTTACTAGTGACACAATGCTCACAAAAGGGTAATGATACCTTTTTGAGTCCCGGAAGAAGCTTTTCTTTAGTGAGAATCTTTAAATCCTTTTCTGACATGTGACCAAGCTTGCGGTGCCACAACATCGTTGATTCTTCCACTGAATTACTCGATGCAACAGATGATTCTCCTTCTTGTATTGTCTTTCCTTTAAGTATCCACAATTTAGGAGCTATCTTTTCAGCTTTCATTATCACAAGCGAACCTTTTATCACTTTTATGAAACCATTCGTACCCTCGTTCTTACATCTAAGATCATCTAAATATTCCAATGATATAAGATTTTTCTTGAGACCTTTCACGGATCGTACCTCTTGGATAGTATGCAATGTACCATCATACATTTTTGGCTTGATGGTGCCAACTCCAATTATCTTCAAGCCATAATCATTGCCCAGGAATATTAATCCTTTTGAGACTGGCTTATATTGATGAAACCATTCTCTTCGAGATGTTATGTACCATGTGGCTCCTGAGTCCATCAGCCAGATATCAGCAAAATGAGATCTACCTTCTGTAGTTGCTTCGCCATATAGGACTTCACCATCTTCTGAGGTACTAGCAACGTTACCTTGAGGCCTTTTTGTATTATTCTCTACATTCTTCTTGTTACTCCAACATTCTTTCTTGAGGTGCCCTATCTTGCCACAGTTGTGACATCTCTTCTTACTTTTTGATTTGGATCTACCATGACTATGGCTTCCACTAGAACCACGTTCCATTGATCTATCTCTTATTATCGATAGAGCCTCCGCTTGTTGCGAGTTTGCCAACCTGTCCTCTTTATTCGTCCGCCTATTTTCTTCTTCCAAAATAGCGACTGTGACATCCTCAAAGACTAAATAGTCTGAGAGAACATTATTGGTCAGGTTGATGATGGGTTGATCATATGAATCTGGTAGGCTTTGAAGTAGAAGTTATGCACGCTAATTTACATCTATTTTGTAACCCAACTTTGAGAGGTTAGAAAATAGTGTATTCATCGTGTTGATTTGATCCATTACAGAAGCGGATTCTGCCATCCGAAGAGTGTAGAGTCTTCTCTTTAAGAAGATTTTGTTGTGTATTGATTTCTCCTCATATAACTTTGTTAAGGTCTCCCAAATCTCTTTTGCAGTTTGTTTCTCTTCTACACTTGACAAAACTTCATCAGAAAGGCCTAGATATAGATTTACCATAGTAGTGCTATTCAACTTCTTCCACCTGCTATCATCTGTAATCTCAGCTGGCCTTACTCCAATTGCTTCCAAACAATCTTCTTTTGTTAAGATTGCCTTCATCTTCATTTTCCATAACGAGAAATTATTCCCGTTGAACTTCTCTATTTCAAACTTCGTCGCCATGATTTTTGTTGCTTCTTTTCTACTAACTAAACCTCACTGTAGCACGGAATCAATAATGAACCTCGGGCTCTGATACTATTTGTTAGGATCGATTTATTTTCTGATGCTACCTTTTTGAGGAGGAAGTTGTAGAACTAGCAAGCTTTGCAACTAAAGTTGAAATGAGGAAACTAGAAAAATAGATGACCAATAAACAAGGGGCAAACTTGTAGAAGAATGTCAATACTTGCAAAAGGATTACAACACCTTCTCTCACTACTACAGAAAAGCCAATTAGGCATCGGTCGTATCAACGATACGCGTCAGTTTCTACGTAGACGTATATGTAACAGACATATATGCTAAGACCATAGACGTCAGTTGTTTGTCGACACTCAAACTCAACTATAGGCGTCAGTTGTTAACTTAAAACTGACGGCTAAAATCATTATCTAATTAAATAATTAGACTTTAGGCGTTAGTTGTTTTGCAGAAACCGACACCTATAGTTTATTACAGGCGTCGTTTCATATACACAACTGACATTTATATAAAAAATATATATTTTTTAATTTTAAATAATATAGGCATCGGTTGTTG